>JAXGGA010018523.1:0-21921 GCA_038373865.1 Uloborus plumipes
AAATTGCTAAAATGCTGTTGAGTGCCCATACATTTTAACGAGAGGACGGTGTCGGCGAATTTTTTTTTTTTTTTTTTTGCTTACATAAAAGAGAAGCAACAAGAGGAAGCGTTCGGCTATTCTGATGAAGTGATCCCCAAAGATTGCTCCCCCACTTTCTCCACTTTCTCATCATGTAGTTATCAGCGCCAAGAAAGCTTTTGACAAGAAGAAAGAGTCTGAAAAATGAGGGCCATAAAGCACATAGCCTAAGGTCTTGAATCACACATAGGTTTCTGATGAGCATCGAAGCGGACGAGAGCTGAGACCTCACACGCTTATTGTCTAACTTCTCGCCCGTAAAAGAATAAAAGAAGGGTCCGTTTGACTACGGCGTCAACAGCAATTACAGTGCAATAATAGCAAGATAAAGAATAGACCCTTCTCGCTTGCCGATTGTAAAGCATGAAGAGCTGCTTACTTTGATAAAGCATTCTGGACGAAAGAAAAAAATATATTTCGAAACTTACAACCTTAAGTAATATTTTTTTTGCAATATTTGAATTTTTTTCTCCTGGAAAAATCTAAACAAAAGCATCTAAAGCCTGGGGCCCCTTAGATGCAAAGCCTGATTACCACACAAGTCAACTAGGTCTGAGTTTGGGGTCTCATTTTTTTTCAAATTCTTACGCATTAAAGCGATGTGAACAATAAGTATATTTTAAGAAAATTAATTTAGAAATAACGATTTGCTAATTGGAAAAAAACTTCCTTAACCGAGAACCTTTATTAATTCGGCCGGTATTGAATTGACCATTTCGCAAATGTGAGGGCCCCCATGACCATAGGGGACCCGAAGGAGATGAATAAATGAGACCATAATAAATGAGTTTCATATAGTGCTGATGGAAAGGGGCCCCAACGGACGATTTTTTTTTTCTTTTTCTTTTTTTTTTCTTCCTTTGATAAAATGTGTTTTGATGATCTTTGTACTTTTATTTATTTATTTTTTTTAATTATTATTATTATTTTTATTTTTATTATTTTTTTTTTTTTGAAAACGATGGAGGATTTTTTCTACGGAGGTACTGTAACAGTTACACTCTTTAAAAGGTGTGACAAAACTTTATTTATTCGTTAATTACTTTTTACGTGTCTATTTCATCTGATGAGAGGGGCATATTTTGCTTTTCGAAATCAGCTCTAAGTGCTAAAAAGGTATGTTTGACATAATTTTCAGTCTCAGATAATCAAGAGAATAATGATCAGATGCGAGAATGCCAATGTATGGGAAAGTAGGCTCGTTTAGTTCTTGACAGAACTTCTTGTTAATTATTTAATGCCCACAAGGTGCAGCTAAATATTAAAGAAAATTAGTGGATTTTTTAAGGGCAGAGCTATTACCTCACTTCCACTGGATGTCCACAATGCGAGGCAGAGATCAACGAAGTCCTTTTTACTCTGTTTCGGATTTATGGGAGCATGTCTTCGAACTAAATACTGGAAGATAGCAGCTTTCTTCATTTTCTTCCTATTAAGTAACAATTTTGCTTCGATCGTGCATGCTAAAATTTTCTGAATACTGTCTAGAGGGAAAAAAAATCATTTTTAGTAAGATTATATTTTGTGGTTCAAACATAGTTCAAACCCCTTCAGTCAGAATAATGAAATTGTTAACCAAGAACGTTTTTATTTAATACAAAAAGTGGAACTACTTTGATATACCCCTCAAATCGGAAATTTGGCGACTTTTTTTTTCTCGCCGAGGAAAATACTGTCGGCCCCGCTTAAACAAATACTGTCGGATCCAAGAAATATTATTCGATTAAACGGGGTATTCGATTAAGCGGGGATCTTTAACATTATGTCTATGGCATCGGTTCCGAGATATTTTATTCGTATAAGCGGGGTATTCGTTTATCCGTTACCCGATTAAGCGGGGAAAAACAGTACTTGCTTTTGTTGTTGCCACAAAACTTTAAAAAAAAAACTCAAAAAATAGTACAAAATACAAGAAAATACTAAATTTGCAATCATCTCATTTTTAAAATTGTTTTGTTGAAATTAATGCGTATCTAGCTGATAAATTTACTTAAGCCTGATTTCCGTTCAAAAAGTGCCGATTTCATCGGTGTTTAATAGCTATTTCCCCAAAAAAACAACTTTTTAGCTATTTTTGTTTTCAAAATCAACAAAAATTGACACATTTCATTCCAATTTAAAAGAGTGAGGAAAAAAACATACGGCAGGGGTGATTGTGAGTATACAAAAACCACTCCCACTTATTAAATGCAAATTCATTGATTTCCCAAACAAGGGGCGGGTTGTCAATTGACCTCCTTTGGCCCCACTAAATGACAGGCCTGCCCTCCTCCCCCATTCCCAAACATCACGAAGACCTCAAAAGTAAGGTCTCTCCCAGAAAGTTTAAAAAAAGATTCCCTTTCCCTCTCAAAAGATTATTTAAAACAAAGAAAATATTCTCCAGGAGTCCTAATCAGGAAGAGGACATTTGTCCCTCAAAATTCTTATCAACATCAGCAATCCTAAAAGAACGAAAACATCCTGATGCAGTTAAAGATATCTCATTATTTGTTAAAATAGGAAATATTTGATTTTCAGAGTTATTTGAGATTTTCTAATTCATTTTCTTTCCAGTTATCAACAAAGCCTCAATATTACAAACTTAAATGTTTGCATTTTATTTCTCCCAACTCAAGCGATAAATGGCAACAGATAATATTATTCATCTTGTAAATTTTTTTTCCAGTTGAATTAAAAGTTTTACGCCAGTAAAAGCGAAAACGGCGCCAATAAGTAGCCCATTCTGCCTTCGTTTGTATTAGCCAATGAGAGCTCCCTATTTTGGAGGAGTAGTAGCATCGGCCAAAACATAGAAGATAGAATTCCCCCTAAAGAAAACTCTGGGATTTTTCTTTCCAAAAGCATTCAAATATTTTCCGAGGCCAAAAGGAGGCCTCGGAAAATATTTGAATGCTTTTCTCCAAGGTAGGATCGGCGGCCGATGCCCCGATGGATACATTTTTCAACCATCGGCGCCGATGCATCGATCGAGCCTTAGCAGTTGCATTCTTTTTATTTACTGCTTTTTTTTTTTTTTTTGTAGGCCTCGTATCTGCTAAGCTGGTTGGCTGCTGTTGAGAAAGTGTCAAAGCACTACCAGTACTGCCCCGGATGGCTGTTTGAGAGCATTGGAGTGGAAAAGGCGATGGAAGTAAACTTACTGCCTTGATTGGGATGAGAATTAATAACTAAGAAATATTATATTCAATGGTTTGGGCAGTGGCGGATCATAGGATTTTGAGGCCCCAGGCGCTACCTGATCCGGAGGCCCTTCTATTGACGGGGGGGGGGGGGGCAAATGGATAGTTTACTAATACGAATGGTGCAGATGTGCATGTGGAAGATGTGGAAAATTCCACATGGGCCGCATCTACTGTGGGCCGTTTTCTTTCTATATTTATTTATTTTTTAATCAAAAAAAATTATTTCGAAAAAAAAAAAAAAAAAGACGGGCCGGCCGCTCTCACCATCCTTCTAGGTTCTCACAGGGCCGGCCGTTTGGGATCACAGCTAGAACTGTTTCTTTCTTGAGGGGGGGGGGACGCTGATTACTCAGCACCTCTTCTAGCGCAGCGGTCCAACCCTGGCAGCGGTCACACTTTTCTGACCCAACTCACAAAGTAAAAGTGCGGGAAACGGAGGGAAACAATGGCTTTGTGGGGTCTTCGGCCAAAACTGGCCTTCAGGTCTCTTGCTATCTCTGTTCGGAATTGATGCTTCGGGGATTTCTAGGGAGAAGCGTTATATTGGGGGTGGGGACCTTTTTTATGGCCATCTGATGAGGCTGTCTGGGAAAAAGCTTGAAATAAAAAAAGTCGCCATTCGAAGAAAATGACGTATTGGGATTTTTAAGTAACAATGAGAAACGCCAGCTAAATAGTTTTTTTTTTCTTTTTTTCTTTCGTGCTTGTTGTGCTTCCCGCCACTTTTTAAGCAATGGATAGTCCTACGGCTTTTTCAACCAATTAGGCTATTTTAGCAATCCGTTCGATTTTCTCTTAAAGAAACAGAGCGAGTCCTTCGTTATTCATCGTACTTGACTGTTTAATGGAATTACAACTGTTTTGCATCAACAGCGACAAAAATCTTTCCGAAGTAAGTTTAATATTTTAAATGATATGTTTGTTACAAACTTTTGCTGTTTTAATCACGTTAAATAATACGAAGGTGAAATAATGATTATCATAAATTGAATATATTTTTGTTTATCTAAGTTTAAATTCCTAAAGGTACAAAAAGTACAAAGGTTAAATTTAAAATGTACTTGATATTTAATTTCATTAGAAAACAAAACTCGAAGTTTAGGAGTGCAGATTGAGCCTTCGCTCCCTCCCCCGCCCAATTTTCACTTAGATTTTTCGTTACTTTTCGGATAAATTGCACTCACAATGAATTCAACTTTTTTGCTCAGTTACCAGGCAAAATGTAGACGGGGCTCTAAGTTATTACAGAGATGGGTCTTTTGTCTGATCAACTTCTTCGGTTACAAAACAGACCATTAGCTCACCTTTATGTGCCTTTTCGCTGATATTCCTCACATTTTTTAATGTGCTCTCTTTGTTTTTTGGATTAATCTTATAGTTGGATCTGTATCAGAAAAGTAATACAATAATCTGTTTTGTGGTGTAGACTATCCTAAATTTCAGGGGGGGGGGGTTCCCCCGGGAGAAATTTTGGAAAAATGGTATGAAATCCTACATTTTATGAAATAATTGAGTCTAATGAAGAAAGAAAAGTCAAATAAACCCCCCCATAAAGTTACACATTTCATAAAAAGTTCTTTCCGTTCGAAAAAAAAAAAAAAAAAATACAACAGAAAAAATTAGTTAAAATAAATATGTTTGCTCAACTTTGAATTATCTTCCAAGTCATAACACAATGACAAAATTTGAAAGGATTTAATAGAACGCTTCCAGAAATATGCTGGATACAATTGTAAGTAATAGCATAGGTATTCTTAAGTTTGTCGTAGCACTTAAGCAAAAAGTTTGTAAATCAAGTACGAGACAAGAATTATGTATTCAGATTATCTACAGAAACAACGTAATAAAAAACATATTTTAGACAAAAATAAATAATGTGTTTTGTACACTGTAAGACACTTATTATATACACTATAAGATTTTTTAGCAATTATCTTGCATTTGTCATGTAATTTTTTTTAAATATGATTATGAATGCCAAATGCTTGAAAGAAATATTTATAGAAAGTGAAATTTTTGATTTATGAAGAAAGATAATTAACTCTATGCTGAAGTCCATATTTTATAAAATAATTTTGGAAAAAAATAGAACCGACTTCAGTTGGAAATTGCTCTAAAAAGTAAAAAATAATTTTTTTCTTTGAACACCATCGAAACTACATATTGCCAAGCTTTTTGTCGCCAAATGTTGACACCAACTTGACGACATTCGCTTGGTGACATTGGCGATTTTTGATTTTTCGCTTGCACCCGGCTAACGGATAAGTACCAAAATTTGTACCTTAGAAAAACGAATGCATGACAGAAACGCAAAAACTATACAAAAACCGGGTGAAACCTAGTTTAAGGTCCGGCGATAAATTATTAAATCTGGCAACCATTGGAGGATTGGATTGATTGGTGATTATAATTGGACTAGCAGTACCCGCACGGCGATGCCCGTGCAACAAATGTAAAGGAAGTTAACTAAATAAAGTTTAATTCACTCTAACCCTCTAAAGTAAAATTATTATATTTGATTCAAATGTGCTCCCCAACCTTTTGAATTCCACTAAAAGTCATATTAAAGTTTAAATCAATTCGCCAAATAAACGTTTCAATGGAACTTTTGAGATAACTGTAGTGGCAAGATTTTCGAAAACTCTCAACGAACACAGCAATTTTGCCCTTGAAATTTAACATAATTCACCGATTTAACCGTAATTTCAATGTAAAATTGGTCGCCAAATTTAAATTTATTAACATAGGGAACCGATTGTGTCAGGTAGCTCAGCCTCAACCATTCTTCCATGATTTTAATGTGAACATTAAAAGGCAAGAAATATAATGTCTTTCACACCATCTCTTCGAAGTGAATACAATCTATAACAGTAACCCTCAAATAAGCAAGATTTCCCTGGCTGGCAGGTTTGGTAAATTTCCAGATTGTTGCCAAACTTTACGACGCCAAATACGAAGAGTAACTTCATAGCGGTGTTACCGAAAATGTCAGAATGGAACTATTAAAAATTTAGGTTTGGCGGCATTATATACACGTTTTAAACATGCAATAAAATACTTTTTTGACTGCAAACAACTACTGTTCCTTCACAGAGCGTTTTCTTTTTCTTTAATTTGGAGAAAGAAGTGTTTCACTGACTGGGAGGTTTGGTAAATATCCCTATTGTTGCCAAACTTTACGACGCCAAATACGAAGAGTAACTTCATAGCGGTGTTACCGAAAATGTCAGAATGGAACTATTAAAAATTTAGGTTTGGCGGCATTATATACACGTTTTAAACATGCAATAAAATACTTTTTTGACTGCAAACAACTACTGTTCCTTCACAGAGCGTTTTCTTTTTCTTTAATTTGGAGAAAGAAGTGTTTCACTGGCTGGGAGGTTTGGTAAATATCCCTATTGTTGCCAAACTTTACCACGCCAAATACGAAGAGTAGCTGATAGCCATCGCTATTTTTCTAACAATAATAGTTCCATTCTGACATTTTTGGTAACACCAAATTTTGAGGAATTCAACTGAATAAATTTAAATTCCCTCCGACCCCTCTGAACTAAAATTATTATATCCTTTAGTTCAAATGCGCTCCATCTTTTAAACTCCACTTAAAGTCATGTTAAAGTTTAAATCAATTCGCCAAATAAATCAAAAAGACAGAAAATTAAGAAAGAAATAAGAGATATTAAGCATTCAAATTGAATAAATTTTCAAGGCTTAAATCTATAAGCATAATTTTAACCACAAAGTAACTTCAAGGACAAAAGAGCAGCTGATCAGGAAAATGGACCTAGTACCATAGTTGAGCGTACATAGTTAAGCCTTGAAAATTGACTAAATTTGATTAATTAATATCTCCTGTCCTAATTAACGAACAGAAACGTGCTAAAACTTTTCTTTTTCAGAAAAAAACCCCTCTCCAACGATATATAATGTTTTGGGGTGGGGGAAGGTTTTCCCCCCTCAATTATGGTGGATACACCAAAAATGAGACTAATTAATTAATTTAAAAATAACTAATTCGAAATTAAAAATTTGGGCTTCGAGGTGCACGAGGGCGGGGTACGTTCGAATTTTTGAGCCAAGTTTCAGGTCTGTAGGTGCTGTGGGGGCTTCTGGCCAGTGGTTACAAACGTACAAACAGACAAACGAACACCGTCATCTTTATATATATAGATGATTGGATTGTTTGGCGATTTTAAGCTAAATGATTGCAAGCTTAAGCTACAGTCTGAAAAAAATCGCCAAACCCGGACCCTAAAGTAGGGATTTACCCAAAAACCTAAACGCAGAATTTTAACAGAAACTGTAAAGGACAACCAAAACACAAGACAACAAACACACTTAGCGAGTAATCATTGGAAAAAGTTGAACTAATGGTGCCAAGCCGGGGATTATATTGAAGCTATACTATTTGGCCTCTATAGGTTTACATTTAAGGGAGCTTTGAATTTGGTTAAATGGCTTGTTTTATTCAAAAGTAATTTAAAAAATATATAATGTGTGATATCACCACGTTAGTAGCTCATTCTACTCTCTGTCAAGCTATTATTCTATTAATAATCTACGTACGGACACTTTACAGCCCGATACTGTGGAATGACATTCAATTTAAATTTCAGGCAGAACTGCTTTTACAAGCAAACAAGCCCTTTGTTTTGTCTACTTTGGCAAACATTTTTGAAAACTCACTAAATGCTCCACGTTATGGCAGTAACCCGAAATTCGGTACTTATCCGTTATTCGGGAGCAAGAAAAAAATCAAAAATAACCAGTGTCGCCAAGCAAAGCGAATGGCAAATCAGTCAACGCAGCAAAATCGAAAACATTCTCCTTATGGTTGAAAGAAATTTGGTGGAATTCTACATTGTTTGGCGATTTTTCACTTGCGTCCGGCTAACGGATAAGTACCCAAAATTCTTCTTTCATAAAGGATAAACTTTTGAAGAATAAAAAATACCTCGCAAGCAGATGAGCAGACAGACTTTCCGTTCAGTATAAAAGTTACAATGTTTGCAGAAATTTTCGAAGGGCGATTGAAGTTTAGTTCTAATCTCTGATTGTAATAACTAAAAATGTTCGGGTGTTGCCAACTTCAAGTGATATTTTTATTGTTACCAGTCTGTGAAATCGAAAAGGTGCATTTATTTTTCTTAACACTAGTTGATAAAATGACCGATGATGTCATGAAATAATGCAAAATCTTGATTTTTCAAAACGTCATAACTCTTTCAATTTTTGTGGTAGAACAGTGATTTTTTTTTAGTTTTAAACGTTACAGTGTCAAGAATGTTTTACTAAATATGATTAATAGGACTGGGGGGTTTTATAAAAATCTAAATTTCGTAACTCTTTCAAAATTTGATTTTTTGAAAAACATTGAATAGACCCAAAATTCCTTTCGTAATTAAGAGATTTTTTCCTAAATGAACTATATGCTTATCTCTAACGGTTAAGAAATTAGCTATTGGTCCACGATAGGAGTGGACACCCTGTATTTATAGTTGAATTATAGTTTCGTGTGATTCTATTTAGTGTTTTTGCGCCGACTTCAAAACTCATGTTTAAATGCAGTATCGATGGTGTTCAAAGAATACATTATTTTTTACTTTTTAGAGCACTTGCCGAATGAAGTTCCGAAGTCGGTTCAATTTTTTTTTCAAACATATTTTCATTGCATGCTAAATTTTGTTTTTAGGGTGAAACTCCACTTAACCGTAAAGGCAACCGAAAAGGTGCAGTGAAACCAGTAAAGTGAAATGGCTCTTTTTCGGTTTCAGTTACATTTTTGACAGAAGCGGACTCCACTTGGGCAGAATACGTTAAGAGCCCCCACACGCCCTGGAAAAACCGAAGGAGTTCCTCGAGGAGATCCTCCTGCGGATCTCCGGACTCCTTTCCTTTGAAGTTTTCCTCAAGAAATTCCTCTGAGATTTTCCTCAATTTCGATCGTACTGTGTGGATGGGTACGAGGTTTTCCTCTAGAGGCTAGCCTTTGTTTATTCCAGTAGCGTCTTAGGACTTGAGGAAATCCTCAAGATACTTCTCAAGGCCGGCTTTCGGATTTTCCGGAGCATGTGAAGACCCACTATTTTGAGGTTTTCCTCGAGAGAAATTCCGGAACCTGAATGTGGGGCATATGTTACACAGAAAAGAAAAAGCGCCTTGTGGCAGAATAATCTTTACATTTTCATTGGATATTCTGTATTCAGATACCAAACAGGATAAATGACACATTTTAACGCATTACTGGAAATAATGGATCTAGGTTATACAACAAAGTGGTCACTGGGCAAGGTTGACTATAAATAACGAAGCTTTAACAGTAGTTTAATTTATTTGGCGTGTTGTTTTACATTATGATAAAACTTTTAATAATAGTCAATGTACTGTTTTATTTACTTGGAGATTTTTTATTTTCCCTATAACGGGTATTTGGAGTGGAAACATATCGAATTGGCGATGAATTTCCCATTCAGTATTTTTCTGTGATTTTACCTGAGCATTGAATAAAAATTTTTTTTTTCATTGCTTAAGTCTTAAAAGATGTGATTTCTTTAAAAATTTCAAGACCAACACCATCCTGTTTTTGTCTCAGCTCCTACAATGCATGGTTAACATTGAAGGTGCAAAAAATAACTTGTTTCAGCGTTTGATGAATTTTTGGGTTAAAATTACATCAAATGCATTTACGAGAGATATTGGAAGACGAGAGACAAATTAATTGAACTGCAGTATGGTTGACCCTGACTGACTTTTAAATTGCTTTTACATGTTTAAATTTTATGGTTTTAGAGTTTTAATCCTTTTCCTGCCCTTTACATTTTATGATGTTTTTTATTTAGTCTTTTACATTTTATCTGCTTTCATGTTTTCCTTTTAAATTTTACCTTTTATTGTTACATTCTACATTTTTGTATTTTAATTTATTATTATTGTTGTTTTTATACTCTTCACAAGTCTGTGTTGAGTGTGCTGTTTGCACACTCGAGTCAATGAACTGTGTTCAAGTGCTTCTGCTGAAAATAAAAAAACATCAAATGCAGTTTGATAACTCTTCCGAAATTTAGATTGTTTAATGGTTGAATATATTTATTTTTCAGAGTTTTAATATTTTAACGTACTTTTTGTAATAACTTTGGAGCTATTATTTGTGAATAAACGTGGAGACAAAGTTTCCGTATGTTCAGCAGTATTGATTTTAAGTTTCGTGATGGCCACAACAGACTAATTTTATTTGACAGCGATTTGAAATTAATTGTCTTCAGAATAATAGTTCATTTTTAGTATTTTGGTTTAGATTAGGTTCATTCGTAAAGTATTGTTTAAAAATATAAAATACTTTTACTCCATTCGAACGTATTAATTAAATCTTATACTTCTGCCTTGTTGAAATTTTTTCTTTTACTTATGAAAATTGAAAAAGTTTTTTTTTTTTTTTTGTGTTAATTCATTTCTTTTATCTGTTAAATCAACTTTTGGTCAATTACAAATTAAAAAAATAAAATAATTTTGGAAAAAAATAGGACCGACTTCAGTTGGAAATTGCTCTAAAAAGTAAAAAATAATTGTTTTCTTTGAACACCATCGAAACTACTTTTAAACATAAGTTTTGAAGTCGGCGCAAAAACAATGTATAGAATCATACGCAACTATAATTCAACTACAGTCGAACCTCTCTATAGCGAACCCGGGATTTAGCGAACCCCCGGTTATAACGAACCTTTTCATTGGTCCGATCTAAAACTCTGTGTCAGTAATGTAATTTTGTGCTCTTATAACGATCCACAAAGCCTGAAAAATCGGCTATAACGATCCTAAAAAAGTGGCGAAACCCAATCCTCAATTTGCAAGAAATTTTCCCTCTCAAAATCTTTTGTCACCAGCGTTTCTGCTAATGAAAAAACATACACGGCTGTAAGAAATTGCAAAAAGCAGAAAGAGAAACTGTGGACAGTTTTTTTGTGACTGAAAACATTGACAAAATGAAGACATATGCAATTATGATGTTCATTATTATAACATATTACCGAATTCCAACTATATTTTTGAAATTCGGATATAGCGAACCCTCGGTTATAACGATCACTCAAGTCGGTTCATTGAGGGTTCGTTATAGCGGGGTTTGACTGTATATACATTTTAATGGATCCAGGTTCTTTAAAAGCATTCGCATACATTTCATTCATTACCCCACATTCGTGTCATGGTACAAATATTCTGCTTTTAATTTTCAATGGTTTCTCTGAAAAATGCTGGCAAAATATGGTTAAATATCATTTGAACTATCGTTTTTGCGCCGACTTCAAAACCTATGTTTAAAAGTAGTTTCGATGGTGTTCAAAGAAAACAATTATTTTTTACTTTTTAGAGCAATTTCCAACTGAAGTCGGTTCTATTTTTTTCCAAAATTATTTTATTTTATTCTTTTTAGTGTAAGTGTACTTATAAAATAAGGTAATGTTTCCGTTACGGAACTTCACCTAATTTTCTTAAGTAAATGCTCCATAAAATAAACAAAAAGGAAGAAACTATCAACGCGTCTAAAATTATTAACGATTGACACTAAAAAATAATCTTTGTTATTTTCTGGTATTTATTTGTGTACTAGCTTAATCAAAGCCATTTAAATATCAACGGTTTGTCAACTAATTTATATTTCAAAGCAATTCTAGTTTCTCGTTGTTCATAAGATTTTAACACATACTACGTACGTTACCGCCAGGGGCGGATGGGGCCAGCGGGCAGCCGGGCATTTTCCCGGTGGGCCACCTGTGTTTCGGCCGGTCGGCCGGTCTAAATTTTACAACTTGTGGCGTTTTTTTTTTTTCATTTTTTTTAGTCAGCCGGCCGACCGGTCTAAATTTTAAAACTTGTGACGTTCTTCTGTTTTTTATAGTCGGCCGGACGGCCGGTCTAATTTTACAACTTGTGGCTTTTTTTTTTTTTTTTTTTAGTCGGCCGGCCGACCGGTCTAAATTTTAAAACTTGTGGCGTTCTTCTGTTTTTTTTAGTCGGCCGGACGGCCGGTCTAATTTTACAACTTGTGGCTTTTTTTTCTTTTTTTTTTCAGTCGGCCGGTTGGCCGGTCTAAATTTTAAAAGTTGTGGCGTTATTTTTTCTTTTTTAGTCGGCCGGACGGCCGGTGTAAATTTTAAAACTTGTGGCCGCCGACTCCACTGATGGTGCGGCGAACATGCAAGGGAGTTAGTTACAATGGGTTTGTTTCACACATGAAAAAACAAGAACCTGAACACGTTCATGAATGGTGCCATAGCCACATTTTAAATTTAGCATTAACAGATGCCACGAAGCAGCAACCTTCTTCTCGATATTAAATTTAGCAGCTGTTTTTTTCAAGGATTCTCAAAAACGAATGGATGTGTGGAGTAATATTGTGAAAAGCAATAAAACACTTAAAGTAATAGGTAAAACACACAAAGAAAATGCCCTAAAACGAATTTTTGGATTCTATGAAAACCCAAGCGATTCTCTATATGTTGAGCTTCTTCTGACTTTAAATCAGATAGAAAATTGCCAACAAATTAACTGCGACAGTAGAGCTACTACCAAAAATTTAAAAGATCGCAGTTTACCAAGTTTTCAACCATTCTTTTGTCGCAAATATATTTAAGAGTTTTTAAAATCACGGGCCCCACTGCACGATATTTACAAACAGAGGGACTAAACATATTAGTTTGCAATAGTATGATCAAAAACGCTTTCGAACAATTGAAGTTCAAAGAGATTTCGACAATATTGTTCAAACTTCTCAAAATTTTGTTGAAAATTGTTCAAATAAGCTAGAAAATGAAAATGAGAATGATATTCTACATTGAAAATGAATTGAGCAGTAAAAGAAGGCAGAAAATTAAGAAAATGAGTGGAGAAACAACAAGCGACGAAAAACCTTTAAACGAATACGAGCGCTTTAAAATTGAAGTTTTTAATGTGATTATGGATAGCGTAGTGAATTCGATAGAAATCAGGTTTTTTAAAAAAAATAGGTCGAAGTTAGGTCGAAGTCTCGTTTCTCTCACCAGACACTTTTTCTTCAACTGAGTAACCTTTAGTTCCAAAAACATCTTTTGAGTACTTATCTAAAAAAATTGCAAACTTTAATGAAGCTGCAACTTCAGAACGACTAGAACAAGAATACACTAACTTCGCTCAAAATGGCCTAAACTTAGAAAAATTATTAAAAATCAATATGAAATATATGAGTCGGAAGAGCAAGAAAACAGTGATGATGAAAAATAATCAGACCATGAAATTGATGAAAAGCTTGCTTCAATTTCTTGCAAAAACTCAAAATTGCGTTATTTGCTGTTATAAAGTACTCATTAAGTACAACTTGTTCAAAGATTGTTATTCAGCTTTAACTACTGCATATCAATGTTTGTTAACGCTACCTATTACTCAAGTGGCTTGCGAAAGAAGTTTCTCCAGTTTAAAGTTCATAAAACTAGCATACGTAATACTTTAGCTGATGAACGGCTAGAGTTATTTATGCTCATGAAAATAGAAAAAGATTCTTTACAAAATATTGATAACGAAGCAGTGATTGACAACATTTCTCTAAAAAGCGAAATTCTAAAAAAATAGTTATTACATTGCTGTTGTCATATTTCTAAGTTACAGTGCACTTTTTAAAACAATTTCTTCCTTCAAAAGCTTTTTCTCAAATTTAAGTCTTAGTTTTGTCGCCACTCTGTGAATCAGAAGTGTTATTTCTTAGTTTTACATATTCAATTATAGAAGCTGTATTATCTTTAAAAGTATACCCATTTTGTATATATGTATACAAGTATACTTCGCAGCAGTTTAACTTGTCAGTGACGTCACTACGGGTGGAGCCAATAAGAGCTCACAAGCAGTCAGCGGTCTCCCCTAATTCGCCAAGTAGGCTGGGACGTTTTATCTAGCTCGTTTTCCATAGGCTAACGTCACGCTGTTGGCTCCGCCCGTAGTGACGTCACTGCCAAGTTAAACTGCTGCGAAGTATAGTTTCTTCATTTTTAATGCAAAATATTGCTTTCCAATGTCATTAAAATGTCATAATTTTTCATTTTTTCCCCGATGCAGCTCTTTGAGTTAATCAAAGTGAACAATTTGCTGGTAGTTTTTTAATTATGTATAGTTAAAAGTTTTACATTTAAAGCTAAGGAAGTTCCCTCAAGGCTTGAATTAAAATGTTCGTCACTGAAAATTCCTGTCTTCACTTGAAAAAATTACTTACGTAACATTTTTTTTAAGTTGAAAAAAAGAAAAAGGTAATAATTTAGTTTGTATATATTATTTGCATGTGTGTTTCATATTCATTAAAGTAATAACTGTAAATAAATATTATAAAATACGTATGTTACCGTCATATGTAGTCAGTTTCTGAAAAGTATGGATATTTTGAGGTTCGTCATTGCTAAATTTTCACAGAATTAAATTTTTTTTAGTACGCTATACGCACAATAGTTGCTAAATATTGTAAATCTAGTTCAATATTAAGTTTTTTTCATTTTTATACACATGATACTTAATTAATTACTTACAATACAGTTTGTCATCATGTTGTTAGTTTCTGAAAAGTTTGTAAGTAACTTTTCCGATCGGAATGAAAAGTTTGAGAATAGATATAAGTTTAGAAATCGATCAATGTTAAATTTCAAAATTTCCCTCTTTTTCATGGAATTCTATTTTCTCTTTTTTTCTTTAGAAAACAGTACGCGCTTGAAGGAGTGTTAAATATTGCACCTTTTTTTCAATGCTGAACGTTTCTATGTTTTACAAATGTGCATACATTGTTGAACTGCTTATTTAATTCACATAAAACTATAACATTTGTACATCCTAAAATGTGTTGTCACTATATTTAATTGTTGTATATGAATAACTCGAACTAGATATTAAAACTAGCTGTCGTGGCCGTCACGAAACTTTCTTCTATATCTATCTTATGAATTCCAGTTACAAAATAAAATACGTACTCGCCCGAATAATTGGAAACAGCTCCAATTTCCCAATTATTGTAATAACCCTGCAAATGCAGAATCAATGAGCGAAATTGGAAATGATTGCAAAAGCATTGTTTAGATTAATTGCAAACATTTTATTTGTTAGTAAAAAGAAATTGGCAACAGTTAAAAATTTCAAATCATTGAAAGTTTTCAGATGTTTTGATAAGAAATAGCGTGAAAGCGATTTTTTAATGAATTAACTTTTCGCATTGTTGACTAAGCGCAAAAATCACCCCACCCTCCCCCTGGGACGATTGGCGCCAAAATTTATTCGATGCTTGTTTCCATATTGGGTTAGTGTTATTCCAAATTTCATTCAAATCGCAGCAATATTTCCCGAGATACAGTAGGTGCAATGACAAAATAAGAACTTTTGATTGCTCCACCCCCCCCCCCCCAGTGGCGGATCATAGGATTTTGAGGCCCCAAGCGCAACCTGATCCGGGGGCCCTTCTGTTGACGCTACTACCAATGTGATAGTTTACTAATACGAACGATGCAGATGTGCATGAACAACCTATACCCCACAAAGATTTACGGTATTTTAAACTTTTTCAAGATGTTCAGTGGAGAAGATCCTTAGTTACTTTTAAAAACTTCTTTTTCGTGCAAAAAATTCAAATAACTTAACAAATGAGAAATCCAATAAAAAACAATGAAAACAAAAAATTTTGTGTGTTTAAGAAAAAAAAATGAAGCTTCATTTTGCGTCATGTTATTTTCTGACCAATAAAAAATCAGTTTACTTGGCGAGAATTGGGCCATTTAAACTTTATTGCAACCCTTGAATAAATCTCCGCTGCGAAAGGAAAACTTTGGATGATAAAAGACAATATTTAAAAAGTTTTTGTGTTGGCGACTATTTTGACATTTGGCATTCAATTATGCTTAGTACATTTACTTAACGGGTCAAATTGTTTCGTAATATTTATTAGCTTGTTTTATTTGTTAGTTTATTTTGCATTTTAATGGCTTATTTTAATTAGTTAATGAATTATTTTTCATTTTAATTGATTCTTGGGCTTGTTTTGTTCCGTAGCTTCCTTTGTTTAAATGTTCATCAAAACGACAAATTAACAAATGGTAAAGCTGGCCAACTAACGGCGGAATTGAATAAAATGAAAAACAATCGCGAAGATTCAAAATGCTTCACATCGCGTACCCGTAACGGAAAAGTACAGGTTGTCTTTATACATTCTTATTTGTTACGTTCATTTCAACTGACATTGTCGCGAAATTTCAACTTTGAAATCTCATTACCAGCATTTTGTTTTAATTTGGGTGTCAAAAGTCCTTACATTTGTCTCATTCGAAAATCAAACAAAAATTTTCGTGTATCTCGTTGCATGTACCATTTCTCGAGGTTGAGCGAGAAATAGTCAATTATGGCAAACCAGAGAAGAAGCTGGGCGGTGAGACATTATAAATAGTAATAGATAGTGTGATGCAACTCCCGTAGCTTTTACAATGCTGCCAATGCAGGGTGAAGGGAAAAAAAAGCCAAACATTTAACAATCGCGCCGCATTCTTAATTTTTGAAATGTCTTAACCCTCAAATATAAATTTACCCCTTAGGAATACCGCAAAAAATTTCAAAGGCATATTTTTAAAAATATTTCTGTGGTGCATTTGTTTGTAGAGTCCAACGCATTAGGCTTTTCAATCAAAATAAATTTGAAATTTCAAAAGAAGTAAAGTTATTTTTTAAATAGAAAAAATTGTGTACCTCGCAAACAGATGTGCAGACCTCTACTGTGGAAGCGCTGGAACAAAAGCAGCATAACGGTTCCAAAAGTGTTTGATTCTACCGCTTCGCATTTTCAAATGGTAACTGAAATGATTATAATTTTTCTACCTAATGGTGTTGCCAACTTGAAGTCAAAATTTAGTTGTTGCCAGGATGCTACACACAGGAAAGCTTTATTGCTTTTTCTTACTTCACAGAAAAAGGCGAAAGATTAGCACGAGGTTTAAAGGGAAACCAGAGCATAATAGTCCGAGAACTAGCAATGTCGAAAAAGCACCTACAGTGAGCTCTCACTTATGCGCCGGCCCAAGGGACCAACAGGAAAAGGGCGTATTAGTGAGAGAGACGCATAAGTGAACCAGTCGATTTGAAGGACTAAAACGCAACAGAGTTTCTAATGAGAGAATGAATAAGAATGTTTCTATAGAAAAGGGACATATTACCACGGTTTGGCAATTACTGTAACGTAACTACAATGATGAAGAGAAAACAAAAATTGTAGTATACCTAATTACAAACTGTTCCCTTTAAAACAATGCATAACAGATAATTGTCCCTCTCCGAACTCTAGTTCATGTGGATAAAATGCCTTCCGTGAGCAATAAAGGCGAAAGATTAAAGAGGAAAGTGAAAAAAATGCTTATTTTTTAAAGAAAATGAATTGAATTTTTTACATTTTAGGGAAAATTCGGCGCATAAGTGAAATATTTATCTTTCGAGCGACGCATAAACGAATGATACTATCATTATTTCGCTATGGAAAGTGCTGGGACCATTTAAAATCGTCGTATAAGTGAAAAAAAACGCATAAATGAGGCGGCGTATAAGTGAGAGTTCACTGTATTTTAAGACGTCTGGCTCTTTATATATCTTTCTCTGTGCTCTTCCGAGAAGAATGCCGGGTGTCTGGAAGCCCCCCGGCTTCCAGACCGGGGGGTGGAGAGTGGTTGCGTTTTTCACTGCGCATCATACTTGTACTGGAAAAAACAACACCCTTTTTAAGTCATTTTTGGGCAATTCCACGTCAAATCAATCGTGAAAAAAAAGTTTTTGACCTCCCCATTTCCGATTGTGACAAAAATGGGTGTGAAGGACGCCTATGACAGGATATAAGTAATCCCGCCAAGTTTTAGGTTTCTACTTCAAACATTGTACAAAATACAGAGCTGTTAAAAAACGAAAAAATAAAAAAAAAAAGTTTTTGCATGCAACTTCTTTTCTGATTATAGTGGAAAAAACTTACAAAACCCATTGTGACGGCAAGAAATAGTTTTCCACTGATATATTACTCGGCATATTTACGACAGGTTTAAGTTTCTAATTGAACCAAAAATTGTTAAAAAATCACAATATTTACGAGCAAAAATGTGATGCGCAGTAAAAAACGGAACCAACGCTGCTTAGAAGAGAGGAAAGATATATCGGGTGAATTTGAACGGATCTGATATGCGAAAGAGGGTGATAGAACAGCCCAGGAGGAACCAAGGGCGGATACAAGGGAGGGGCGATGGGGGGGGGGGGCGATCGCCCCTCTCTTGAGGGACTCTTCTCCAGCAGTTTTTAGATTTTGAAGTTCAAAAAAGGCAATTTTAGTTGATCTTTAATGATATTAAGGGACAGGGTGGGGATTCGGGGCTCTGATCTGGAAATTTTTTGAAATGGAAGACCAAAATATTTTTGTAATCGACATGTGTTAACAAGAATGCATGGTTGAAGAAAGTGGGCAAGTAAGAAAAAAAAATAAAATGCCCCCCTCCCTTAGAACATTTTTGGATCCACCCTTGGGAGGAACATAGAACCACCGATTATCATATGTCCTCTTCGTAACCGTGACCGAGTTATAGCTGATATAAGAAAAATAAGTTAGAAAACAAAATTCCGAGAAAAAGACCCATTTCTGAAGTTTCCGTAAAACCTGCACACAAAATAAGTACATATTTAGAAAGAACAGACTAAATCATGCAAAATGACACTTTTCCATCAAGATAGTAGAACTTTACATCGAGCTACGAGTTTTTTCGCCAGAACGCTAAACCCGGCAGGAAAAAAACTCTGCAATGAAACGATAGTATAGCTCAAAAACAATTTTTGTGGGCGAAATGCAAAAATTAGCTATTTGACGTCACTGGTTTCGTTTTCAAGGAGTGCTTTTTTTGCGCTTGGGTTTTTTAAAAATTCATTACAAATCAATCATTGTGTTTTAAAATTCGGAGATGGTGAATTTTTCGGTTTTGTAAGTATCTTTATCTGGTAAACAAAATATAGGAATATTTAATAGGTTGAAACTGCCCTATTACGTGTAAATGTCAAAAATTAGTATCTTAAATATGACAACGATAGATAATGAAACAAATTAGTATTTTTTGCCAAATATATATTTAACAATAGATAAATGCAGGTAAAGATGAAATTATTAATAAATTTTGTTGTATAAGAATGAAGTAATTAATGTGCACAAGTGCACTGAGAATGTTATCTTTCAGAAGACTTGTTTTTCTTTACTCTTTTTCTAAACCCTGCATAAGCTAGTATGGATAAATAAAGAAGGTAATACAGAGTGGAGTTGTGTTGAATGCTAATTGCTTGAACAAGTGGCAATTAAAATGAACTATGTCAAAAATAGCACACGAAAAGTAACTGATAAACAAAGAAAGTGTGAAAAAATCAAATCCTATAGAATAACAGCAACTGCGGCGATGATTAAAAAAAAAAAATAACGAAAAATAGGAAGATTAACAAACAAGCCTCGAACTGTGTACTAACAGAAAAAAAGTACTTCATTTAGCGAATTTGCAATGAATTTACATAACTTTCTTTCTCTGTAACAAAAAGATTGTTTAAATAAGTTAAAACAGTATTTTTTCTTTCCAAAACTTTTCATTTGTACCTATTTACGTTTGAACGTTTGATACTATTTCTACACTTCTTATTTAATGAAAACATATTAAACTTATCTCAAGAAGAATACTCTAGTCGTTGATTCAGGGATCAGCTCCAGGAGCGAATGACGTTAATGAAACTATCTAATCTTGTTGCACTCTGGTCAGTAGTGAGGAACTTAGCGAAAAAGAAAGGAAAAAAGAAAACTCAGCTGAACAGCTGGCGTGAGAAAACTAGGCAGGACAAAAGATGGCCATAAAACCATAAAACCCACCCTCCCCCTCAGCTCACGATCCTTATCAGAGATTTTAAGGAAGCATCAGTTTCGAAGAATGTTTGGGTTGTCCTACGGAGGGGCCTTTCGGAATTCACGTAATTGGTGGTATCGGGGCACAAAAAGAACTCAATGCTAAAATTGCTAAAATGCTGTTGAGTGCCCATACATTTTAACAAGAGGACGGTGTCGGCGAATTTTTTTTTTTTTTGCTTACATAAAAGAGAAGCAACAAGAGGAAGCGTTCGGCTATTCTGATGAAGTGATCCCCAAAGATTGCTCCCCCACTTTCTCCACTTTCTCATCATGTAGTTATCAGCGCCAAGAAAGCTTTTGACAAGAAGAAAGAGTCTGAAAAATGAGGGCCATAAAGCACATAGCCTAAGGTCTTGAATCACACATAGGTTTCTGATGAGCATCGAAGCGGACGAGAGCTGAGACCTCACACGCTTATTGTCTAACTTCTCGCCCGTAAAAGAATAAAAGAAGGGTCCGTTTGACTACGGCGTCAACAGCAATTACAGTGCAATAATAGCAAGATAAAGAATAGACCCTTCTCGCTTGCCGATTGTAGAGCATGAAGAGCTGCTTACTTTGATAAAGCATTCTGGACGAAAGAAAAAAATATATTTCGAAACTTACAACCTTAAGTAATATTTTTTTTGCAATATTTGAATTTTTTTCTCCTGGAAAAATCTAAACAAAAGCATCTAAAGCCTGGGGCCCCTTAGATGCAAAGCCTGATTACCACACAAGTCAACTAGGTCTGAGTTTGGGGTCTCATTTTTTTTCAAATTCTTACGCATTAAAGCGATGTGAACAATAAGTATATTTTAAGAGAATTAATTTAGAAATAACGATTTGCTAATTGGAAAAAAACTTCCTTAACCGAGAACCTTTATTAATTCGGCCGGTATTGAATTGACCATTTCGCAAATGTGAGGGCCCCCATGACCATAGGGGACCCGAAGGAGATGAATAAATGAGACCATAATAAATGAGTTTCATATAGTGCTGATGGAAAGGGGCCCCAAAGCTCCCTTTTAACGGGCAACCAAACCTGTAAATCAGCCTCAGCATTCTGCCATTGAATCTTTAGGGGTCTTCCAAATTATTTTGGGTCTTTGGCCCTACTTAGGGGTCAGTCGGACCCTGCTTAGTTATGGGGCCCAATTGGGAACGGAACAATCAGGGCCTTCAACCTATGCTTAAAATCCTTGACTAACTCTTAAAATCTATGAGTTTTGGGCACTTCTCCCACTAAAACCCATGACTTTCCATGGCAAATTCTCAAATAAAAACATTTTGGTTTTAAAATTGTGACACTCTGCGGTTCCGAGGCCCCCTGCTTTGCTGAGGCCCCAAGCTCGCGCCTCCTGCGCCTCTTGGGTGATCCGCTACTGTGCATTATCCGTTAGGTATCAAAACTCTTATCACCCAAGTATCACATCGCTGCTGAGGTGCAAGGATAACAATCGGGTCTATTGAACCACTCTATCATCAAATTAGATCTTCACGATATTTCTAGTGATATGAATGTCAAAAATTATCAGAACAAGTAAGTTATGTCATCATGTCAGAAAACAATGGAACTCATCTAAATTTTAAAACAAGAAGTTCTGTCAAGAACTAAACGAGCCTACTTTCCCGTACATCGACATCGGCATTAGCATCTGATCAATATTCTCTTGATTATCTGAAACTAAAAATTATGTCAAACATATCTTTATAGCACTTAAAGCTGAT
>JAXGGA010018524.1:0-21919 GCA_038373865.1 Uloborus plumipes
CCTGTATCCTGATCCTCAATCATCAACCAGTGGCAGTTAAGTTTTGGGTACTTTTTTTGAATTAGTAATGAGTCATTTCATTTTGAATGGTGACTCAAAATGCTTCAAAGTCATTTCATTTTGAATCACCATTCAAAATGAAATGACTCATTACTAATTCAAAAAAAAGTACCCAAAACTTAAGTGCCACTGGTTGATGATTGATGATATGTATATGCCGTCATCCAACATTGCGATTCTGCTAATTTTTCAGCTAAGATAATTCTGTGGCCGACTACTGGAGCATTAACTAGTGTTGACAACAGCTTGAATTTTACCATATTTTTTTTTTAAATTTCTGAAACAAGTAGGTGGTTCACTATCAGAAAGGTTCATTCTAAAGTTTTACCTTGTTTTTGTTGCGGTATTGATAGCTGAAAGTTCTAGGTTAGCCAAGATCAACAAAAGATCTCTTAAATGGCCGACTACTGGTGCTTTTACCCTATTTAGCAAGTCATATTCAACTCCGATGTAATTTAACTGTAGAATGTACCCAGAGGTACCCACAAGAATGTCGGGGAGTAGACCGAGATCTTAGTCTTTTTTATAGGGGAGGTGCTCTGCAGCTGTTGATTAAGTGCGCAGTCACTAGAAGAATAGGATCCCACAATTACTTCAACCAGACGTCGGTGCAATTGCAAAAACCTTGCAGTTTTGACCACAAAGAAATATAACCTTTATAATTAATGGATGAAAACAATGAGAAAATAACTATTACCAAGTCACTGGTTTCCAACCTGGGAGTGATCGCCCCCAAAGGGGCGATTTGACTCCTCAAAGGGGCGGTAAATTTTTAAGGGTCGATGGGGGGGGGCGATGGATTATTTAGAAAAGAAAACAGTAGTAATAAAAGGGTAGCGAAAACCGGAATTGTGTAAACATGTACGAAACCGGTTGTTCAGAGTTCAGACAATTAATCGCAAGTTGAGCAAGAAACAAATTAAAGTTCGAGAGCTTCCTCCTTAAACCTGGGATGAATATTAGGAAGTATTTTGTCATTCACTGTCAATTTTATGAATTTTCAGATTTTCAATTTATTTTCTTTCAAATTTTTAGTTTTAATGATTATAATTCCCCCAGATTCCTGTATAGAAAAGAAAATAATTTCTTGAATAATGCACTTCTGTTTTTTGAAAAGTTCGTCGATGATCTTAGTTAAATGTTACCCTTCAAATGCTTCTATCAGTTCGCTTTGTGAAAGAAAAAAAAATAAAGGTATTTATTTATTTATTAATATTTTTTGTTTAAAAATGATTGGTTATAATTGCTTCAAATTAAAGTTGGGTACTTGTATTTTTGATAATATGGATGTTCACTTGCTCCAACTTATGGTTTTTTGGGAGGGGGAGAAATTGGGGGGAAGGTGTGATAGGTGTCAGTCAGCGTCTTGAAGGGAGCGAAGAGCTCAAAAAGGTTGGGAAACACTATTCCTGACTGTTCACTGCGCCTGCATAAGTTCTGAGTGTTAAACTGCGAGTAGAAACGTCTAGCTGGAATTTAATATAATTTCAGACATTTTCTAAGGATGATTTTATCTGGATATATCACGGGTCAGTCCATCCAACTCAAATATTTTATTTTAACCGCAAACATACTTTGTATTCTTTCTTCACATTTATATTGTATTTTCAACATAGGAATAAATTATTAGCGATAATTAATAACGTTGTTATGAATGTATATATTGTAATTATGTGGCATATTATTGCACTCATTTTGACTTAGCTCGACTATCAAAGAAATTCTTCGAAATTTACAGGAAAAAAAGAGAGGCAAACGTATTTGCTCTTTATTCTTGTGAAGACTAAGTGAGCTTTTTTTTTTTTTTGTTCTTTGAAATTTACCCATTTATTTATTTTTATTTTCTATTCTTATGTTATTTTTTTTATTTTATTGCTATTGGTATGATTATTATTATTGCTCTTAGCAGAAGAAATGTTTCAATATTGCATATTTTTTCTCTCCCGTTCTGTTTATTTAAGTAATTATTCGTAAAAAAACAGTTTTAAAATCTCTGAATTAATACGATTTTTAACTCCAAGGAAATATCTTTACACTTTGAGATGCTTTGTCTATAGACTACAACAAGAAGAATATTGATGAGCTTAGCTGCAGTAATATACAAAGCAAACTTCTGCTAAATTAATATCTAAAACTAAAAGCTTTGTTACTGGACTTTTTGAATTTGTATTTAATTTCTATTTCTTCCCCCACCAAATTTTCAATTTCTTATTTCTTCAGAAAAGGAGGAAGAAATAAATTGAAAACAAAAACAAATGAAAATTATTGTACGCGTAAATACTGTTTTTTATAAGCTAGAAAATTATTTTTTTTTCTTTCGTAACAACCCAGACTCAAGCAAGAATCGACAGTTGTGCGTAGAGAAATTCAAACTCTTGGAGAGCTCAGACTGCCCGCCTCCAGTTCTTGACGAAACCGGAGCAGACAACTGGATGTCCTGCATTGTCGAGGACTCGAACACAACGTGGGTGGTGGTGAACGGGCGGAAAATTGAACATTCTTGCGGAGACGGATACAGGTACAGATTTGGGCTGCAGATGACCAGTGGCGGAGTACGACCAGGTAGGAAGTGTTTGTATGAGTGATCAGCATTATAATCATGTAAATTCTTTATTCTCGAGCTTCATCCAATGATGTTCGAATCAGTATACTTAAGTAGGGATGCACTGATTAAGCGGCAGTACCGATTAATCGGCCACTTTGCCGATTATTAATAACCGGCAAAATCGGGCTTATTATTCGGCGGAAAAAAATATGTTTTTGATATTATTTTTTAAAGTATACCTTCACTAAGAAACTATGATGAATAATTTTATTAACAGTAGTAATAATCCTCACTGTTGATATAAACAAATTAATAAATTAATTCTTCTATTTTGAATAAATATACACATAGACAATGTTGCTCCACTTTTCATGCGTCGATATTTTTCTCCTTAGAGCAGTTCTTTTAGATAATCTCTAATTTTCACAAAGAATAAAACTCTTAAGCTAAATTAATACTATTAATTGAAAAATTTAAATTAAAAGTACTTCTAAATTGGAGTGCTCACCACAAACCCCCATTTTTATTTTGTGTTTTCATGTCTGGTTAACGTAATTAATAATATATAATAATCAAGTTTATATTAGTGATAATAATATCAAAATTGGTTGTAAGAAATTTGATAACATTTTGAAATTATTTTCAGAAAACTGGGGAAATTGAGGGGAAAAAAAAATTCTCTCAGAAATTACTGTTTCTAAACTCGGAATTGTAAAAGAAAGAACAAAAGCAGAATTAAAAACAATAATCCTTGTCATAATCGGCTCAGCCGATTAATCGGTAATCGGTAATCGGCCAATTTGCTTCTCGGTGTATCTCTAATACTTAGTATAAAGACGATGCACAAAATGTTTTGAAACGTTCGCTTTCAGGATTAGAAAGAGACTTCTGTTGGTCAGACTGTCCAGTCGATTGCCAGATGTCCGCCTGGAGCAATTGGACGGCTTGCAACGTACCTTGTGGTCAGGGCTTCAAAGAAAGAAGACGGCAGATAGTTGTTCCTGCCAATCATCTGGGGAGACCTTGTCCGCGGACAAATAATGGAACGGTAAGTTGTTTTGTGGTTAACAGAACGTTTCTAATTTAAACAATAATGCAAATTAATAGTTTCTTAATATAAATTAGAAGTTTTCTTTGCTCATAGTATTTTTACCTTCCGTCAATCAATCAATCAATACAAAATAATAAACAAGAATACGAATCAATGTAATCACTGTGGTATGCCACGGTGGCCTAAAGGTAGTCCTCTCCTCGTAAGCTAGTGGTCGCGGGTTCGAGTCCCGCCCTGCCTATGGTTGTCATTTCAACCTCTCTGTACCATAAATCTGTCCTGTGTTTGTCAGGAGGCAAGGCGTATAGTACGCAGTCCTCATGTATGTCGAAGCTGATGGCTTCTGTATAAAAAAAATAAAAAGAAACAATGTAATCACTGTAATATTTACGTCTAACTATGTGTGCAAAAAAAATTTGATTCATTGTTGCAATGATACTTCCTTGCATTAACCTCTTCACTGCTTTAATTTATTTTGTGCACATTATTTATTAAAGAGCTAGCTCATTATTAAATGCGTTGCACATCAATACGTCCTTTTCCTTGCTTTCACGTTCACTGCAAGCAAATTTACATCCCAGTTTCCAATTGACCGCACTGTATGTAATACGTTATTAGCCAGCCTGAAATACTAAAATCGTCACTAACTCAATTAATATAGCAATCATTTAGAACCAAATTACATCTGACGCTACGCGACCACTATCACATCCTAGATTATTTAAGCACTTATTTATACACGGAAATTCATCAAAGAAAATCCTTTTCCACGCACGAGCGACAATTACCAGAAATATATGCATTCCACTCTTACCTTAATAGCCTAAATGACGTTAACTAACAGGCACTCATGGTAATTGCGAAGCTAAGCTTGTCTCTAACATACACGTAATTGGGGATTTGAACCTGGCTCTAGGTGCTATTCTTACACATGCTATTTTGCCCTAATAAGTTAATAGGGGATGGTAGCGAAGCCAACACTAAGCAATTTGATTAAAACTTAGATGTGAGGGAAACTTTACTCCAAGCACTTCTTTATAAATTTTACAAAGTGCAAGATTTCTACGCAAAAATTTATTAAACTTTGCTAGTCATCGTCAAGTTTCTATTTTTTCCGAAAACTAGTTCTTAACTATACTCGGTTACTGTAAAATATAGGCGTGTCAAGTTTAGAAATTTTGCAACGTCTCCATGGAATCCGCACGAAAAAAAAACAGCTCCACTCTTTTTTTTATGCATTGCTGTTGGAGTATTAGGAAATAGGCTTACGCTTTTCTTTATATCATCATGTTTCAGTTATTTCTCAAAACGTTTTCTAACAAATCTAGTCATACATAAATTAAGTAAAAACTTCTAAGAAAAAGTTGTGCTTTACTAACCTTGAGTTTTCAATTGAATAATAGTTTAAGCACAAAAAAATTTTAAACGTTTTCATTTAACCTTTGTTGCAAAAGCTAAGTGCGGAAAAAGTCCATTGCGCCGTAACTATGACAGCCATCACGGGAAAGTGCGGAGAGTAGGAAATTAATTTACTTTGGGACGCCAGCTCTCGTTACACGTGGTATAGTAATCATTAAGTTTCTATCTGTTTCGAAAACTAGTTCTGAATATTAACCCTAAACTAATAAGTTAGGGTATGAGGGGTATTTTACACCTCATAAGAATTGGAGTTTTACATTCAAGCATTTTGTAATGTTTACATAAATGGTTTCATATGTTGTGCGGCATTGTTTCAATTGTAAAGGGTCTGTACTGTCCTTTTTAATTAACCTGCAACGTTAAAACAAAATAACACAAGAACCGTTGCAGATAAACTTATTATTATTATTATTATTATTATTATTATCATTATTATAAAAAAGAATCTCGATAAGAAAATTCATTCATAATCTCTTTTGAACCCAGATTATTGCTTATCACTACCCCTACCCTGGTGCACTGAATGGGGCATTGAATAACGTTGGTTATCTTATTCTTTGGGTATGAATACGTGCAATTTCTATTTTTGGGAACACCTCAAAGACATGGTGTGCAAGAAGAAGCAGACATACTTCAATAGCCACAAGAACTTTATTTCTGACTCATTTGTAAAAAGATAAACACCTGCACAAGTAATTGATTACTTTAGGACTAGGTTGCGCTATTTATATAGCATCTTACAATTCTCACTTTGACAACATTGTGCAATGATTTCCTTTTCGACGTTAATTTCAGTAAAAGCAAAATCGCTGCGTTATCTGCAACGGCTCTTGTGTCATTTCATTTTTAAAGTTATGGATTGGTTAAAACTCACAATGTACTCATATAAATAAATGATAGAAAAATCATTCAAAGTTCTCCTACTTTAATTTGCTACATTTTTTGCAGTCTTCGCAAGAATTTCTGCATGTAGCTGATCACCTATTAAACTGGTTGAATTCCAATTTGAGTTCTAACTTCTGTACTCTAATATTGTGCGGAGTGCTAACTTGGTAAACCGTAAATTTGCATTTATAACGTCGTTTTACTTCTTATTAGCACGTTGTATTTCTGATTCATATTATGGAATAGTTAGTACTGATTGAATAGTGCCAACCTTGATGTATTAGGTTGGTGCGTATGAAATGTCGGATTCTCTTTACATGCGGACGTTTGTCTCCCTGTTTTCGTTATACTTGTCTTTGGCATAACCTCATTCATAGTCGTATTATCCATTGCCAGAGACTCATTTCAGCAAAATAGGTTTTCTCGAAGGTCTTCCCTTTTGTTATTTCTTTTGAGTTTATTGCCGATATGAATTCTGCCGACACACAAAACAATTGCGAAACTGAACGAACTGGAATATGAAGTTTTGCAGCATCCACCATATTCACCGGATCTCTCGCCGACCGATTTTCATTTTTTCAAGCATTTAGAGCTGTTTCTAAGGGGCAAACACTATGAAAATGAAGACAGTCTAAAAAAACTCGATATCAGAGTTTATTAATTCTAAAGGCCAAAATTTTTTTAAGACAGGCATCTACGCTTTAAAATCTCGTTGGGAGAAGCGAATGGAGCATACTTTGATTGAATAAACAGCTTTTAAAGAAAGATATGCAGTTTTATACAATCACTTAAGAATCCGACATTTCATACGCACCAACCTAATACATTTAAACTTTTATTATTTACATAAAAGATGAAGAAAAAGGCTTGATATCGATTGCATTCTAGTTTCGTACAGAGAGAGAATCATAAAACTTAAATTCACGTTGAATAACGTTGATTTCTATGGCCTTGTATTTTTGTAATAAAATTGCCTTAATAATTTAAAACAAAAAAAAATAAATAAGTTCTAAAAACACAATGAGACTTAAAATGATAGATATAATTAGAGCATTGAAAAGAGCATTTTCATGGAAATTTTTCCCACATTAAACAGCATAACGTCATCGTTTAATTAAAACATAAAATGAGCCTAAAAAAATTGTTGCCGGCAGTTTTGGTTAAATGGTCGTAAATAATTTATGAGCAACATATTAACCGTTTTGAAATGGTACTCTCCACACAAATGTATCATAAAATGTCCATTAACGTCTTGTAATGTCTTGGATGAATGCCTCGAGTAAATGTAATAAACAGTTAAGAAAGCAATTAATCTGACCATTTGTTTAATGTCTGTTTCTTAACAGCTCTCATACACTAGCTCCTGGCTGATGAAAAGATAAAGCATTTAAACTATTGTGACTCAAGTATAAACTATTATACAGAAACAAAATGCACTGAAAAAATATCTTTAAAAGAATTATTTGATTTTTTAAACATGTAATCTCACTTTTAGTAGTATAGTCAACAGAAATATCGTTAGAGTTTCTTCAAGGAATGGAAATACTCTGTTAGGGAATTCAAATCCAAAAGACAAAATTTTAATTTTAACTAATTTCGCCGCTTAAATGCAGAAGAAAAACTTCCCCCAGCACTTAAGAACTTTAACTAAATAACATACATTATTCAGGTTCGATAAATAACTATGTTATTTAGCTGTATAAGTTTCACTTGTTCAAGCATAGATGAAACGGTTGTTAACTTTTAGCACTTCATTTACGCTGAAATATAACACA
Source organism: Uloborus plumipes (assembly GCA_038373865.1). NCBI lineage: Eukaryota > Metazoa > Arthropoda > Arachnida > Araneae > Uloboridae > Uloborus > Uloborus plumipes. Next base: position 7,736 of record JAXGGA010018524.1, read on the forward strand.
CTTAAATATCTATTGACATGCATCTTGTATGACAAGCAATTGGCAAAAGTTTGGCAAGTGGCGCATGCTTTAAAGACAACAAAAAAAGTACTTCGTTACAGCGCCACCTGACAAAACAACAATTCAAACCAAATATGCATTTTTTTAAATAAATAATTAAATAATTCAGTTCAAAACTTACTCAATTCGAGCATTTGATCAACATACTCTTTAACATTTTCTAAGGAGCTAAATTCAGTTTGGAGGAGTAAAATTTAAGACAACTGAGGACCATAACAGTGATCTATTCCACAAAAAAAAAAACTGAGAAGGAACCAGAAGAAGGCAAACAAAAAAGTAATTTGCGTTATTCTGAATTTCAAAACTTAGATCACTTGAATTTTGAACTAAAAAAATGTCATTAAAAAAACTTTAAAATAACATTTTTTTTCTTTCCATCTTTAGCTATTATGTAATCGGAAGGTCGTGTTACTTCTGTGAAAGCTGACTATATCGAACCCACTGCAATGAGATTTGATTTATGTTCAATAAGTGCACTTCCATACTGTAATTAAAAGATATTTGATGACAGCACTCTCTAGTGTCAACTTTTTGAACTATTTTTTGAAAATCGGTGAATAAAAAATTCCAGACCTATATGTGCAATATAACCACTTGCTTCACTTTTCTATCTCTCACGGTTTTGCTGCTATGTAGGTTCAAAGTAGGGGAGTTCTTTCTCAAACACCTTGTTTTATGCTCGTGCCTTCAGAATCTAATAACTCAAAACACAACATTATATAAAGATACCATACATTTTTATTTCTAACTCTGGTTCAAAAAACCACAAAAAATTCTATGCTTGGTATTAAGATCATTAAATTGTACGCATGGTATAAAGGAAATTATTTTTCAAAAAGTCTCCCGTCTTCTAATTCTTGTAATAGTAAAACTAACGTAGGCCACTAGTTATAAAAAAATATGCCATAAGAGTACAAAATAACCATCGTAAAAGTAATTTTAAGATGATTACCAGCTTTTTAGTACAAAATTTAAAAATCATAAGTATTTTGAGACTTTTTTTTTTATTTCTCTGCTTTAGGAAATTCAAAAAGAGGTCTGCAATGTATTATGCACTGATTACCGATGGTCAACAGGAGGCTGGAGTATTTGTAAGCTTTCCGAAGTTGATTCAGTATGTGGAAACGGGACAAGATACAGAACAGTGAAGTAAGATTTTTTTTTTTTTTTACTTTTAATTTAATACGTGTTTGTGTTATCCAAGTGTAGGGTATAAATGCGCCTTTGCTGCTTTTGGCGACTGACTAAACCACCAATAGAACAATTAAATGCAGAGGTTCCGAAATTCTTGCCGATGCGACCTATTTCTTAGAAACCAAATCAATATCACATCGCTCCATCACCACCCGCAGTATAGTTTTTTTATTTTTTTCAACTTTATTATTATTTTATAAAATCTTACAAAATCTTATTCAGCATACTAGGTACGAGTTCTTATCTTTCGGAATTTGCGCAGAAGAACAAGAAGAGGAAATCCTAGTTGTTATACTTGTTCTGAACCTCATCGAGTTGACGTATATGAGTTTTCCCAGTTTTCTCCAGCCCAATTAGCAGATGTTTGGAATTAAACATTAGAAATCTTCCAAGAAGGCTGTTAAGCCTAAAGTGTTATTCACAAAAAAATAATTTTTACAATTCTCTCACTGTATGAAACAATTTCGCTGTTGCAGCAGAGATACAACTCAACAATTACCGTCGAGTAGGCGAAGTTTGTGACAGACTGAGAGAGATTATGCCACATCATATGTAGGGATGCACCGATAAGCAAATTGGCCGATTACCGATTACCGATTAATCGGTTGTTGATAATCGGCCGATTAATCGGCTGAGCCGATTAATGATAAGAATGATTGTTTTTCGACCACTAATTTTACCATCAGTGTTTTTTCTCTCTTATGCAATTCCAAATTTAGAAATAGTAAGTAATTTATTTCTGAGAGAATTTTTTTTTTTCCATTTTCCTAGTTTTCACAAACTAATTTCAACCTTTTATCAAATTTCTTAGAACCAATTTTCATATTATTGTCAATAATATTACTAACACATTGTTAGTTATGTTAATTGGACATGAAAATTGGGACATAAAGAAAGGGGTGAGGGGGAGTCTGTGGTGAGCACTCCAATTTAAGAGTATTTTTAATTCATATTTTATAATAATTAGCAGCAATTTAATTCAGTACTTTTATTCTTTGAAAATTAGAGGTTATCTAAAAGCACTGCTAAGGAGAAAACTATCGCCACATGAAAAACGTTGCAACATTGCCTTTGTATATTTATTCAAAGTAGGATAATTCATTTAAAAAAAAAAGCTTTATATCGTCTGTGAGGATTATTATTAGTTAATAAATTTATTCATCATGTTTCTTAGTGAAGGTATACCTTAAAGAATAATATTTGAAAAATATTTTTTAGGCCGATTAATCGGCCCGATTTTGCCGATTATTAATAATCGGCAAAGTGGCCGATTATGGCCGATTAATCGGTACTGCCGATTAATCGGTGCATCCCTAATCATATGTACCAATACCAATACGTTAGATGAAGTTACAAGAATGATAAAAAAGGGTGCAGCACCCTGTTATTAACCTTACACCTGTTATTAAAACAGCATCCTACTTCTTATAGTTATGTAGTTATACCACAAGCTATTTGGCACAATCTCACATCCTGCTGTCACAAACACACCTCCATCCGTCAGTACCTTTACTTCCGGGTTCGATTCCAACCGGTCGAAGATTCACCGTGTTCACTAATGGAGACTGGGGTTCGTTAAATATGTTTGTACAGTCGCGGAGTCATCCAAGTTTCTATTCCTAATCAACACCTCTGGGCGTGAAAAACCAGAAATTGCTTGATTCCCGGTCTGGATCATAAAACAGAGCGCTATTCAGAGGCCCAACCAACCGGTTAAACCACGTGTAGTGGCAGGTACGGGAAACCCTGGAGTGAGTGACTGAGCACTTTTACCCATAGGATTAAAATTGAGCTTATAAATGCCTTGCAAATTCTGAAGTTCACCTAATTCGAGCATTCACATAAAATATTACATAAAAAAACATAAATTTGTTTTTTCAATTTTTATTATTATATTCGAAGAAAGGATTTGTCGTAAAGGTTTTTCCAATTTATTAGATAAAACTCATTTTTTTTTTAAATTACTTTTCAAAAATTGTCCATTTACATAAAAAAAGATTTTTTTTTTTAATTATTATTATTATATTTGCAGTAAAGATTTGTCGTAAAGGTTTTTCCAATTTATTAGATTAAACTCAAGATATTCTTTTTATCACTTTTCAAAAAGTGTTCTTTAAAATATTTCCTCTTTCTCCAATTCCGTGAGTTTTATATCAAAGACGTACTAGTACATCTAATAACTATAAAATGCTGTTTTTAAGCGACTCCACTTTTCGCTGAACTAATGTCTTCGCAAGGACCGTATATGGAACCTCTTACTCAATTGCAAATGTCTCAGAGGACGTGAAAGCGGCAAATAATTTCACCCGCAAGCACGGAAATGAACTTAGGGCGACTTCCTAGTTTCCTTAATAGTTCTTGCGCGCCCGCTCGCAAAATAAACGATCAGCACCATCAACTTACTGTTAAAATGGAAATGGGCTTTAATAGCCCCTTTGAACGTTGCCAGAGCACTGTTAGGGTACGAAAACGGCCCGCTTTTGGCTTAAATCCACAATAAATTAAACCTCTTAAGACGGAGAGAGTCTGCGTGTTGGCGGCATAATTGCAATTTCGGTCCGTTTAAAGAAACTCGGGGAAGTTGTTGATTCGTGATAGTACTGAGGGTTGTGCAAATGTTCCTTGTAATGTTAGTTTTTGCAGTTCTAGAAAGTATATATAGAAGTATCTCAAGAAAAGTTGAATTAAAAATGATTAAAACGGCATCCATCTGAAATCATTTGTATATCAGGTATACTGAAATATATGAACTTCACATACAATAGCAGTTTTTGCTTCCCCGATCAGTTCAAACGATAAGTAATGCTGTAGTAGTTTTCCATCCTAGAGAGATAAATACAACTGTAATCCAGAAGAGGCATACAAGTCGAGTATTTTGGCTACAGGGAATAGAAATTACGAAAGTACACAACAAGATCAAGTATTCAAATTAAATTTTGAACATTTGTGTTAGGATATGAATCTAATACATTGATGACGTACACGTTTCAAGTTTTTTTTTTTTTTTTTTTTTTTTTAAGTCTGAAATATTATAACGTGGAATATGGCAAATGGCAAACATATTTCCCTTTGCTTGAAACTTGACATTGAATTGTTTGAAAGAAATTAAAGAGTATCAAAACGTTTTTTTCAACTGCATACACACACAATGGTGTTTCTTACTTTACCAAAATTTGCTGAACAATTTATACAGGAGCTGCACATTTAAATAAAATAAAAAGCGAAAGCTCAGCATACTTATAATTATGTTATTGTTATCATGATTTAAAGTTATCTATTTAAACGCACCAAAAAATTAAAGCTACGAATCAGTACCTCAGAACTAGATTAACGTAAGTCCATTTTCGTAACTTTACTTCAGAGGGCGAAAATGATTGTCGGATGCATACAAAGCATGGGACTTGCGCTCTTTTAATGCTGCTAGTGCCAATGGTGAACTCATTTCTTTTATAGAATAACGTTCTCGTGGGTCGATGCGGAATAAGAACAATGTAGAAATAGATTCTACATTGAAGGCAGTAATAAAGTGAATATATTGCCATTTTTGGACATACGTTGTTCTGGTTCTGAGGTACTGAAGTTTTATCCAGAAAATCGAGGTTCTACTTTTCACTCCAGTGTAAGTAAATTTGCACCAAACAGATTTCGTGATTTAACCGGTCGGATGGGCCCTGAACAGCACTCTGTGCTTTTGATGCAGACCAGGAGCAAAGCAAATCCTTGATCCAGTAGCCGTAAAGGTATCGATTCACTTGGAAGACTTTGTGCCCACTAGCATTTTTAACGTCCTCAGCCACAATTAACGAAGAAGTTGGGCTTTGATCGGCTGCGATCGAACCCCCGGTTACGAGTCCGACGCCTTACCGATTGGACCATAAAATATATTGGACCATAAATTGGACTGTAAAATTGCTAATTTTACAGTTTATTACCTTGCATTTTACTGTTTTAAACTCGAACCTCTGCTGCAAGTATTATACTGTTGTTTTTGCAGTATAACAGAGCTAAATTTTACGGCAATAAACTGCAAAATTTCTCACTGTACCGTACGAAACTGTGAACTTGCTAGTTTTGCAGTTATTCAGCCTGTGAAATTTAACGGTTTAAATTGGAACCTCGGCTGCAGGTATTATACTGTAAAAACAACAGTTCGTTTTTTGCAGTGGGTACTGTGCATTTATTTTTAATATTAATTTGAATCGCATACCATCAGGTGCCTGGAGAAGCGGAGTGAGAACACCTCGGATGACTCCCGATGTGACCCTCTGGAGAAGCCAGCTTCATACACTCAGTGCAGGATTCATTGTCCGGGAGAATGCGTGGTTTCGCCTTGGACTGTGACGAAAAAGTGCTCGGAAGTAAGAGTTTCGAGTTGTTTAGTTTTTAATTAAAGCTCTATTTCAGAAAGGGAAAAAAAGTTACAACTCACTAAAAAGTTTAGATAACGGGATTTGTAGCAAAAAGTGTTTTAACCCTTTACGTCCCAAATTAATTTAACAAATTTTGAGAATCAGTAGTGTCTAAGGTCTTCTACGCCTTAGGGCCCTTAAGGAAACTGTTTCCGAACTCAGGTACCATCTGTCGGCCTCTCAGCGAAGTACAAGGAGCGATGCTTAAAAGCTCAGCATGATTGCATCCATTTAGGATTCATGATACTAAATTAATATAAGCGGGACTTCTGAGTCCGGTCGGGGCATAAAGGGTTAAAAAGACTATGATCGAGTAGCCGGATAGAATTGAAAGTAAGTTTTTTTACACATGCAGTCGAGTCTCAATAACTCGAAGTCTTATAACTTGAACATTCCTTTATCTCTCATTGGGTCTTCGGGTTCTTAAGAAGAGTGAGGACTTCCTATAACCGAACTTCCAATAACTCGAAGCTTTCAGTCGGTCCCTTGGGACTTCGAGTTATCGAGACTCGACTATACAGTACATAGAAACGACTGAATTAGGAGACATTTTGTAAAATTAATTTAAAAAAATGTTTTCACCAGCTTTTAACCCAATATTTCTAAAAATATTGCAGAAAAAACCTCATACTGGGTTTGATTTCTCGAGTTACTTATTTCGCATTGAGAAACAAGAAGATGAAGCAAATTAACAGATGCGCGCGGAGATTCCTGTTTTAAAAATTCTCCATAGAAGCACAAGGCAGCTTTCCCATGAGTATTCTGTATCAAAAATAGCTGTGGGAAATTCAATAACTATATTATCGGAAATTTTTTCCAGTTGTTGTTCGACAAGTTTTATGACTATTCTAAAAATAATGCACCAAATAACACTAAAAAAATCACGGTCATAGCAATTAAAAGGTACTAGCTTATACGTAAGAAGTAGTAGCGCGTTATGATAATTAATATACGCACCAGCAGCGAAGTCATTTTTTCTGTTATTGCTTCTTCCTAAATGGCAGCACTAGACTGCTTATCAAACTGTGAACTACAATAACGGAAACTCTTACACAAAAGGTTGTTTTTTTTTTTTTTTTTTTTTGAAAATAAATAAACTTTTTTTTTTAGTGACAGTGGTGGAAAAATAAGTTTAAAACTATTCCTTACTTATGAATTTGGTGGAGCATAAAAGAAATTATCTTTCTTTCAATTAAGGAAGTTATGTCGTGCTCATAAAAAAACAGCTTAAATACATTATATACGTAACTAATGAACTTAAAAGGAAAATGCGATAATACAATAATGTGTCAACTCAAAACACACGTTAATTTTTATTAATAAATAATTTTTTTTCTACCCAAAAATGATAATTCCTTTTTTACTTTTTCTACAGCCATGTTCCAGCAACAATTTTCAAGAATCACAGCGAAAGATTCTTCGCTTTCCGAACTCAACAGTTGACACCTGCCCAGAACTAATATCCAGAAAGCCATGCATTCTGAACAAGACCTGTCACGAGCACTCTTGGATTCTTGGACCCTGGGGCTCCTGTGTGTTACCAGTAGGCGCTTATTGCGGCGAAGGAGTTCAAAAGAGGCCACTCGTTTGCCTTAGGAGTGACGGACGACAAGTCGATGGTATACAATGTGAAAAGGTACGACTTTTTAGATACCTAGACTTGACAACTTGAAGCTGGATAATTTAAAAAGTATTGTATAAGAGAGCTTTTATGTTTGTTAATAAGAAATTTAGTTTTGTAAATTAAATAACTCAATGAAGGGTTGGTTATTAACGAATGCCTTGTAAATTTTAATCTGACATATTTTCTAAACTTTTGTTCATCTTCATCACTGACAAATAAAAGAACATGATAGTATGTAAAGTCACATCAGTCAAACCGTACAACATTTCTCTATAAATACAGATTTTTTACAAGCCAAGATGGTAGGCACAATGCATAACTTTTGGTTGGATGAGGAAGCTTTTAAGGCCCAAACTTGTAGAAAATGCAATACAAGATTAGGTTTATTTTATTACTAAAACTGTATACTTTTTTTTTAATGTTTGTGTTATCATAAACAGGGACTGAAAGGCACTGATTTGTTCATAAACTAAACTGATGTTGAGAAGGAAAAAACTTTACAAACAAAAGCAGTAAGAAGTGAGAATTTCATGGGCATGATCGCACAATATGTAAACTAGTCATCTACTCTGTACTCAAGTTATTCGAATTAGTCGAAAACATGCTTAAACCCTAAAATAATTCTTAATATTTTGAGACTGCGAAAAACAATTAAGTCTAGAAACTTCCAAACAGAACTACGATCACTAATGATGCATGAGTCACACCTGCACAATAGCGAGCGGCACACATTGGCAAAAACATGCAGCATTTGGACAATGCCGACAGCAACAACAATCCTTGAAACAAGGTCCTTTTCGTAACCCATGAGGTTATGTAGGATAGACTAGGCTTTTCATATTGCCCCATCAAGGCAGCTTGACCAATCCAATGCCCTAACTTTGCATCTGCATTTTCACGCACATTCGCAGTGAAAATTCGCAGCTGCCTGTGTTCCGTTTTGTTGGTACCTTTAATTCTTAATGGTTGCGGGGTGACATCTTTCAGTGATTAAGGTAAATATTCGTCCCTATGAAAAATCCCATCCAATCTGACTGGTAGAAAGTATGGGCAAAGCCTCCTAAATACTAAGTTCCTGCTGCTTTCTGGTTTTTAGCACAGAGTTTTCGTCCTTGGTTCGCAAAGCACTGCCATCTACCGGAGCTCTTCGAGAAAGAGAAATTAACGATTGGTTCATTTCTAAATTTAAATTCAAAAATTAACCGATTAAAAAAATTAATTCGAATATTGTTTGGATCCATCGCCAATATCTGCAAAATTTCGTCATTGGTTGACAAAACACTGCCATCTACCGGAGTTCTTCGAGAAAGAGAAATTAACGATTAGTTCATTTCTAAATTTAAATTTAAAAATCAACTAATCAAAAAATTTAATTCGAATATTGTTTGGATCTATTGCCAATAGCTGCAAGCACCAAAGTGGAACCAATGTCAACCGTAGCGAAGCAAATGTAGTAGGTATTTTAATATTTAAGAGGCGTTGGTGTGGGCCAATCAAATGATCATCGATTATTTCAGCTGAATTAAATCACGAATTTCTTAAAGATTTACCTCTGATCTGTCACTAATAACTTGAGAAAAACTGGAGGTAGATCAGGGTAGCTTCATTGATTTATTCTCCAAATGAGCTCTTATATCACGTCCTGAAATATTCACCAAGAAGCTTGAAACAATCTGATAGAAAACAGCCAAATAAATATCCAAACTCTCACTATAACAAAAAAAAAAGTCTTATTAAGAAAGGAAGAAAATCAAAAAATGATACATTTCCCTTTTGTTTAAGCTTTTTCGTGCAACAGCAAATTTCTGCTTATGTCTAGTGTTAACAAATAATAAAATTCATTTTTAGGGGCACAAATCACTGTCTCTAAAGGAGCCTGTGTCAAAGCCTTGCTATGTGGATTGCCCGGTAGATTGTGAGATGAGTGAATGGTCAGCCTGGAATCAAAGCGCCTGTAATGCCTGTGGTCTTCATGGTAATTAAAGATTTATTCAACCAGTGCAATAATTGCTTGAAATTTAATAAAATCTTAAAATAGTAGTGAATACCTTAGTTAGGCCTGTTCTACATATAAATCAGAAAATACTAAATATATATAATTCAGTCTATTTATCTCTAATGTCATGTTATTGTATACATTAAATGCTCCTCATGATAATTAATTAAATATCGATCCACTGTTAATGATAATCATAAATGTTTCAACATTCTAATCCATAAAGGAATATTTTTATATTTATTGAATACTTGTAATAGAATGAACTAAATATCATTCAAATGTTAAGGATAATCATAAATAAATTAATCTTCTAATCAATAATGTATTTTTTTTATTATTTATTTATTTTTTTTTTTTTTTTTTGAATAAATCTAATTTTAATAAATGAAAAATCATTCAACTACTAACGATCGTCATAAATGGTTCAATCTTCTATTCTATGTGTATTGAAAACGGTAATAAATTTAATATCATTCAGTTGCTAACGGAAGTATTCATACTGTTATGCTTAATATTCCCTTCGATATTGATAAATTTGAAAATTTAGATGTTTTGCTAATAAAAATGAAAATCACGCTTCGAAACGGTATAGTCTGAATCTGATAAGTTAACGTCTGATCGGGCTGAAGCTAAAACAATTCCTTTTGTGATAATATTGGTGATGAAAGCCACCATATTTTTTAAGATAGTTTTTACGAATAATTCTACGTAGTATTCTGTTACGGTCCTTAAACAGTGCCAGTTGCCTTCTCAGACGTAGCAGTGGCATGTTTCCTGGCATTTGCATAATTTTGCTATTTTGCTTGAGTTTTTCTTTTTTTTTTTTTTTCCAAATAGTTACACTGCAAAAAATGAACAGTTGTTTTTACAATATAATACTGACAGCCGAGGTTCCATTTTGAAACTGTAAAATGCACAATTATAAACTGTAAAGCTAGCAATTTTAGTTTCTTATCGTAAAGTTAGTATTTTTAAAGATTATTGCCGGAAAATTTAGCTGTATTACACTGTAAAAATAACAGTATAATACTGACAACAGTAGTTGCAGTGTAAAGCTATAAAAACCACGGTAATAAACTGTAAAACTACCAATTTTAGTTTCGTACTGTAAAGTCAGAAATTTTAGTGTATTACTGTAAAATTAGCAACTTTTACAGTTTATTACTATAAAATTAACTGCATTATTCTCTGAAAACAACATTTATTTTTTAGTGTATAATCAGTAATTTTAACTCTTGATACTCCCCCCCCCCTCCTTCCCATTCTTCTCAGGTGTCATGACTCGTCACCGTCATGTCATTCAGCCACCTAGCGACGCAGGTCAGCCATGCCCAGCGGAGACAGTGCAACGAAAACCGTGTCCATTCAAAGCTTGCTATCGATGGAAACACTCGCAGTGGTCAGATTGTGAACTAGAAGTGAGAAAACAAAAAAGTTCTTTTTTTTCTAAATATGAAAGTTTTTAACCCCTTCCTTCTCGCTTCCGTGAAAATGACGGGGTGAAGTTTCGTCCTCTATTTCTCGCGCCCGTGATATTTCCGGGCTGAAGTGTTCAAAAATAATGCGCGAAAAATAATAAAACAATCTATTTCTTATGCCCGTAATCATGTTTTATTTCTCAATATGTACACCAGATGGCTGTACTAGTCTATTTGCAACGTTTTTAGAGATAGTTAACGTTTTTAGAGATAGTAACTCGGTACTATTGTCCTGATTGTGATGTTGGCCTTTGCATCGCATGCTTTGAAATTTATCATACAAGAAAAAATTACTAGTATTTATTTAAATTATGCGTAAATGCAATAAAATTCTCTTTGAATGTTTCAATCACATATTTTTTATTTTCTCTCTTTGTTGGAAAACAAAGAGAGTTTTTTTTATTTATTTACACCGTTTATTACAACAGTTTTTTTATTAATTTTTTAATTTCAAGCTAAAAATTAACTTAACAATTAAAAATGAATGCAAATATTGTATATACACTCAGTTTTATACAATATTCTTGACTAAAAAAAATAGGCACTTTTATGACCATTTTCTTCAAAATTATGCGAGCGTTAAGGGTTAAATGGAAAATGGTCAAATAAGCTTTGTGCTAGACTACGATTGAAGTAAAAATCAACGTAAATAAAGCACAAATTAGGTAGAAAGTACAGCAAATAGCTGTTTCAAGGCTACTCTTCCTAAAAATTTGCTGCTCGCTGATTGGTCGGTTGTCGTCTCCTGTCGTGAGTTCATGCGCACTGACCCATTTGGTATAAATATTGGTGTCCACGTGGTTCGCGCTCAGTTCTCTCACAGCTTACATGTTGTGTGCTGAGCTTTTTGAACTGAGGAAGAGGCTCCATTGTAGCCTAGAAATAGCTATTTGCTGTATTCTCTACCAAATTTGTGCTTTATTTACGTTGATTTTTACTTCAATTATGATAGTTTTTTGTTTAACTTTCAAAAACTGATTATTTTTCCCCCAGGGAGCACATTGCGGATTTGGCGTCAGACGCCGCTTGGTTGAGTGCATTCGATACGATGGTCTTCGCGTTGACAAAATGTATTGCTTGTCAATCAACGTCTCATTTTCTTACGGAAACTGGCTGGATCCAGCGTGGCTAATCGTGGCTCAGGAAGAAAGCGTAAGTTTTTTTTTTTTTTTTTAAAGCAAGTTACAGAACTCGATTCAATTATTCATGGATTGTTCGTGATGATAATTTTCACGTCATCAGATTTCTCCAGTGGCAGTCAGCAGTTTTTGTCCAGTACAGTGCTCCTCCAGTAAGTTGACTTCTGGCATTGACAATCTTTATCTCTTTTTTGGGTAATTGGAAAGGGTAATTGGCGCTGAATTGAGTTGGATTGCTTTCATACACTGTAAAATATGAAAGTTGTGTTTGTACAGTATAATATAGCTAAGTTTATAGTAACAAACTAGAAAAATTGCTATTTCTTCACTAATAAACTGTAAAATTGCTCATGTTGCCCTAATAAACTGTAAAATTGCTGCTTTGCAGTAATAAACTGTAAAATTACTAATTTTACAGTTTATTACCGCGCATTTTACAGTTTTAAACTGGAACCGCTGCTGTCAGTATTATACTGTCGTTTTTGCAGTATAATACAGCTAATTTTGTGGCAATAAACTGTAAAATTTCTGCTTTACAGTAAGAAATTGTAAAATTGCTGGTTTCACAGTGTGCATTTTACAGTTTTAAATTGGAATCGCTGCTGCCAGTATTATACTGTACGAACAACAGTTCATTTTTTGCAGTGCAGTCGTTTTGCGAAAGTATTCCAGCTTAAACCCGCGGCACTTATCCTTTCCAATTACCCGAAGAAAAGGAAAACTTTGTCAATGTCAGAGGACAATATAGGTCGGGGATCACTGTAACATTAATGAAAAAATATCAATTGCTAAAAGTAAATTTTGCCTTTCTGCTGACTACATGAACTCCAGATAAAATTAGGGACAATTTGAGAAGGAAATGGTACAGCACGCTTCGGAATTACGAAGTTTCAGTTCTTCCTCATTTACCATTCTGCTATACGAGAAAATGGAGTTATGTACAGGCAAATGACAATACAAAATGACAATTAAAGAATTAGTTAGCAAGAAGCACGGAAGTATTTTCGAACCCTCGAAAGCACGCATATGCAAATCTATATGTAATTTGAAATTAGTTTTGAAAATTACGAAAAAAAAGATGTTAAACTCACTAAAAAAATAAAGTTCTCAGAAATCGATATTAATTCAATCAGCTATTTCATTAATTCTTGAGGAAAAACGTTTGATCCTTAAAATTACCCTTTTCGGTTGATCGATGGTGCATTTTTTTTTTGCCAGTATTATCTAATTTAACTATAACATCTGCTATCAACCGTTTTTCCAGACGTTTAACAATTTTTATAGCCAAATAGAGAAACTGATTTGAAATTATTATAAAAGAAAATAAAAACCAGTAAAGCCAAAAAAATTTCGGAACCATGCGATTTTTTTTTATTAGTGCATAATTGACAATTTCATATTTTAGTTCTTAGTAGTTAAATTTATTTTGTATTGATGTTCTTCCCCTGACCATTATTTTAGAGAAATACTATTTTTATACTAGAAGCAAATTAGCAGAATGCTATCAATGATGTTTTTGACGTTTAGTACCGAAGCAATAACTTTGGCTTTTGAAAAATACTTTGTATTAAAAAGTTTCTTGAAACTTTGTATTTCTATGTATTATTATACTATAATTGCACTAACAAGTCAGAGTTTGCTGCTTATTGTTTTAGCAAGAAGAAGAGCTATGCCACACGCCGTGTCCTGGTGACTGCATTGTGACTGAATGGTCGGAGTGGAACCATTGTTACAAAAATTGCAGGGCGGGACAGAAAGGTTGGTTTAGTACAGCATTTCTTTTGCTATTGTATATAAATGCAGAATCATTTTTTAAAATATTCCGTTTATCATTTTTTATATACCGTAAATAAAACGGTTCGTATTGTTTGCTTACAATATCTAGCGAATATTTGAAAATTGTTTGAAGTTCGTGGTTCCATTTCTTCTTTCCTTCTTTTAATACGCAATTAAGAATACTGTCGGCCCCGCTTAAACGAATACTGTCGGTTCAAAGAAATATTATTGGATCAAACGGGGTGTTCGAGTAAGCTGAGATCTTTAACATTACATCTATGGCATAGGTTCCGAGATATTTTATTCGTATAAGCGGGGTATTCGTTTATCCGTTACCCGATCAAGCGGGGACGACAGTATTTATTTTCATCACTTAGTCAAGGGCTTGACGTTTTTCAAAATCTATTGTCTTTGGGATTCATGGAGAGCGAGTCATGTGATTTCATTGCTCGCTTTGTGACAGGTACATAGTCTTTTACTTTTGTAGTGATTGGACCTTATGTCA
>JAXGGA010018525.1:0-21917 GCA_038373865.1 Uloborus plumipes
TCCTTTCTGGATACAATGGCGCTGTGAAGAGGGGTTTCTCCGTAAACATTCTGGAGAAGCGGATTAGCAACTTGTTAAGAATCCCCACGCAGCCCGACTGTGCAGATAAATGAAGTGCCGTCCGACCTAATGTGTCCTGGACGTTGTTGCAGCTGTCAAAGTCTGCTAGGATGGACAGCATTGTATTCTATAAGAGAGCAAAGCATTTGCAGATCATTCCACGGGGCATCAATGGCAGAATCACAGGTTATCCACCAGGAGCTGTATACAAGAGTAGCAAAATTTGCAAAGTCACGCAGTTTAATAATCTGTTGCTTTGAAGCTATTGTGCATGTAGAAAGCTGTGTTATTTGCTCCTCAAGAAGACAGATCTTAATCTTTACTAATAATATAAAGCTGTAGAGTTTGTTTGTTTGTTTGTTTGAACGCGCTAATCTCAGGAACTACTGGTTCGATTTGAAAAATTCTTTTTGTGTTGAATAGTCCATTTATCCAGAAAGACTTTAGGCTATAGTTTGAAAAGATTCGATAAGCGATTCCTTTTTTATTCGAATTCAAGGCAATTTTCTCATAAATCGCCGAATACTGGGGTTAAAAATTACTTGCACATATTAATGATATATATCGTTGGAAGCAAAAAAATTTTGTCCGTCCTATGCAGTTTGTTCCAATTCTCTAACTTAAACACAGCACGAGTTATTCAATTTTTAAACTTGCCTTTTGCAAGGCTTCACCCGATTTCTTGCAGTAATTGGTTCATTAAAACCATCAATAAAAAATAAACTAATTATTCCACAGTTTTGATTTTTACGCCATTGGATAGAGCGATATTTTTAACCCCAGAATTGATTCGACTTACAGTCGAAGAACTAAGCTTTTATCTCCACTAGAAAAAAAGTTACAAGCGTTTGAACTTTGAGTTCGAAAACCTCTTTCCTGATCAAACTATTAACGTTTATTGCGTTGCTATGGCGACATCTTTTAAATTCATTGTTGGTGTCCTTTTCTTCATTTCGTTTCTTAAAAGCATTTCATTTTACGGCGTTTAAACAAGGCAAATAATGCGATCGTCCGTGTTTCACTTGAATTCCTGCCTACTTAATGACTTATATTTTTTTTTCTGGTACCATTTTGAAAATGTGTTTCAAATTAAATTGCACTTCATGTTTTTAGCAGGGATTTTTTTTGGCTGCGATCTAAATATTAAAACAACTTTTTTTGTTTGGAATTTTGCAATTAATGTTACAGGAAGAGAGCGGTTTGGAAATATTTGGTTTTGGTAGGGAATTGTATTTGTTTATTAGGGAGAGTGTTAAATATGTGCTACTTGATATTGTTTTTATTCCTGAGGAAGCATGTGCAAATAATGCGATTGACTTTTTGATGCGTGAAAGTTTTTTAGCGAGCCGCTTTAGCGGGGAGTAGTTTTTTGAAACCGGTTTCGCTAAAACTTTCCTCCCTCCTTTAAATGCGAGCCGCCTTGGCGGCGAGTAATTTGTTTTAACTTTCCTTACTACTTTAAAGGCGAGTCGCCTTGGCGGCGAGTAGTTTGCTGAAACTTTCCTCGCTACTTTAAAGGCGAGCTGCCTTAGCGGTTATATATCATTATATACCGCCATTACGGCGAGTAGTTTATTTAAATTTTCATCACTACTTTAAAGCCCGTGCAACGCCGGGCCCCACAGCTAGTTGTGTATAAAAGCTTAGCCATCCAACGGGCTTTGTGCAAGGCACCAGGGCGGTTCAACTTTACTTCTTGCTTCATATTAGGAGAGTCTAGGAATAGTAAGCAAAGCTTTGCAAACCCCATGTAATCATCTCTGCATTTTTCAGACTTTAGGGCATATTTTGCTGTTTTTATTGCATTGGCTTTAAGACCAGTAATTATGTGTGTTGCTTCTTCACTTAGTGATTTTGTGATGTGTGGTGTCAACTGCAGGGATGAAAATCTTCCGCGGATCCGCGATGTTCCGCTTTTTGTATTTTTTCTTTCTTTCCGCGACTAAAAAATTAATTTTGCATCTAGTTTAGAAAAAAAATAAAAATACATACATTATTAAAAGGAAGCTTAAAATAAGTTGATTTAAAGTAGTAGAGGTTGAAATTATTTCCAACTTCCAAAATAATGGAAAGGTTTTTAGGATGCAGCAGGATTGAAATCTCAAGGATGACCTGCAATTATCGGCGAACTATGTACTCTATTTTGGCATGCTGCCAAAAACATCAGTTTGATTTGCAGGAGGTAGAAATTAAGAAAGTTCAGCTAAAATATTCAAGATCTTTGTCAAAAAATTGAGAAAATTATTTTGATGTTAAAATTTATCAAAATAGCTTAAGACTATATGCAATACTAATTTGAGAGTTTGTTTCTTGAGATACACTTGTCTAATTCATCAAAAATTGCACCCCACCCCCTTTTTTTTACATTGTTGTGAATGACTTAAAAATAAATAGTGAATGAGCAATTAAGAACTTTTAAAAATATTTACTGTCGATTTCAAGGCGCAAATTAAGAGAAAATCTTGCATGGCTAATTTCGCAGAATATGGGGAAAAAAAAATATCTATCAGAATTTTAAGTTGCGCAATTTTTCCTCTTTTTTGACTTTTGATCTGTTTTCATCCCTGCAACTGGCTTTGATCAAGATCAAGATGATCGAAATTATCCCGGAATCGTTTAAACAGGGATATGTCTAGGGACTTAGACGCCTTAATTTTCAAGTCATCAAATACATGAGACAAAATTATTTCGCCAATATGATGGCGGCAAGCTGATCAAAAAAGTGCACGCCCCAGTTTCTTTTGCACACTAACGCAGGCCGCAGTAATATGGCCTGTGTTGGTTGAAGTTGTATCAAATGTCATATTTGCAACTGTTTGTATACATTCCTAAGAAATGAGATGTTCATATATTAAATTGGCAATGATTGAACCACATTTGCGATCCGCACCTTGAGGATTGGCTGGAACACCAAGAATTTTTTGCTGGTGAATATCTCCAACAGCGATGGTGAGACGTTCTTCGGTTTTATATTTACTGGACAAAGTTGTTGTGAGTTTTGAATCCCAATGCAAGGTTGTTTGTTTAGGAAAGCACCATTGCTCCTTACATGTGGCTGAAATTTCCATCGCGACTTTCCTTCTTGATCTATCTGTTGTTGCGTATGATGCGGCTATGGTAGATGTTTTACCTCCTAATTATGTAACTAATGCCTTTGTATATGCTGCCGGTTGGGCTGGGCTCATGTTTAAACGTGTTGCTAGTGAAATAAGATTAGGTTTTCTCATTACATCATGTGGGATGAATAAACTTGTTCCTGTTCTTTTAACACGATGATGACTTATAGAACTTGTTGAAGGACCTTCAAAACCAGCAGTTTCTATGTCATTTGCTGTGTTTTGTTCATCAGAGTCAGATGAAGTGAGAACATCATTTAATGTCGAATCCAAAGTGGTTTTAGTCATCTTTGCTTTTCTGATTTCTTGATGATGTAACCATGTTTCTTTTCTTTTTACTTTATCTCCAAGAGCTTTGTCATATGATCCAAAAGTTGCTATACGATCACTTTTCATTGACTGACGAAAGGAAATATCTTCTTTATTCTTCATTAGTTCTTCGGCATTTGCAGGCCACAACTGAAATGTCAAGGCTAGTTTATCTTCCATTTGTTTTACTTTTCGTACAGTGGTTGGTGTAGATCTTTGATTAAGGGGTATAGCCCTTAACTTAGCATTGTCATCAAGATCAACTAAATCAACTAAATGGTTGATCAACTAAAAAGTAAAAAATAATTCTTTGTAAGAATGAAATTACTGACAAGAAAATGAGTGTCATTGTTCTAAAAGCGTGGAGTGTTTTTGTATGACATTTTTAAACTAACTCGGACATTTTTAAACATTTCGGAATCCAACCAGTAAAAAATTATAACGAATTGATATTGAGCACCCTACGCTATTTTTTTAGCCTAAAAGATGTTTGTACCAAGGGTGTTTGTCATCCGATATTTCCGAAAACTTTGGGCTGCCGTTTCCGAAATTTTGATTTGCCGTTTAAGAAAATTTTTAACTGCCGTTTCCGATGTCCGTTATTTGGTTCTTTTTTTTTCACTTCTGAAGAATACCAATAGTGCAAGGTGCTTAAAAAAAATATTGTTACAGATTTGAAAGAATGTGGGGGGGGGGGGGGGGAAGTAAGTTTCCTAATAGTTTCAGAAATTTTCATTAAGTCTTCAGAAAATTTTACTGAAGTCCACTTTCACCCCTGGTTTGTACTTAAGTATCATCATTAGTTTTAAGATAAATTGGCTTCATACCTCACAAAACATCAATATATGTAATACAGTTTAGCCTTTAATGTTAATTATAGTACTAAATAACGTACTTTTTTATTCACCCAATCCAATATGTATTAGTTTAGCCTTTAGTATTTATTACGATATTATTCATGATATTAGTTTCAAATTTGTTAAGAACGTGTCTTTTATCTTTGTTTAGAGTTACAAACAAGCAATCTTGCAGTTGAATAATTGTTCACTTTAAGCAAATGAAATTGATGACGATAAAATACAAATCATGTGCCACCAGTAATTTTTTTGAGAATTTGAAATCCTAAAATAACTGCTCAAAAATTTAAATGATATACATTTAACATAGATTTATTTTGTTATAAACCAGGGCAGCTAGATTAGCTTCCTGCGGCATGTTGATGCATAACGTCCCCCCCTCTCTAACTTTTACCTCATTCTGAAGTTATATTATTTGATAGAATTTAATGTTCATTCGATTTCAAGACATACCACGCACGTGGCCCGGCGTTGCACGGGCACTTCGTGCCCTGAAAGTAGTGAGGAAAATTTCAAGAAACTACTCCCCGCCAAGGTGGCTCGCTAACAGGCGCTTCACGCCTTTACTTTTTTCCTATATAAAAAATCATTCGAATTGTTGAGATGCTATGCGCCTTCAAGATGGCGAGTAGAGTTTCAGTAAGTTCAGCTCGCTCAAAGAAAAAAAGCAGGCATAGACACTCAGTTTTTAACATAAGTAGAAGGCTTTTCAACAAATGAATGTTTTAAAATATTACAAGTAGCTAGCGATAAAAATTCGACGTAAGTGGTCCGCTTATGAGTTTCGTGTTTGATTTAGTTAAGCCTTCATTCAAAATTCTCATTATCATTGTTATCACTGTTTCATAGCAACGACGGTTTGCAAAAATGGATTTCATATTTAATCATTTATTAGGCTTAATCGCTTTAAACTTGACTACTTATTAATTGATATCTTTGCTAATTAAAATCGTATAATTATACAGATTGAAACTAATGAAGCCTGAAAAATTACCTATCTATCCGTACCTGGTTCGACTTTCAGTTCATTGGCGTTCAGGAGAAAGAAGCGTGACATAGATAGAAAGAAAGATAGTTAGAAAGATACTCAGTTTTTAATATAAGTAGATAAGAATATACATGGCTGTTCCGGAGATATATTTTCAATCTTTTAATGTAGAAAATGATCTTTCTATTGAAGCAGTCGACACTAGAAGCACAGCTAGAATTTCTAGAAGTATTGCAATGTTTGGGAAAAGATCAGTACAGCATTCTTTCAGTGCATCAACTGCACACTTGGGTATACATTTATTTTTTTGGTTAACTTTTTTCCATCTTAACTGCCACAGATCCCATTCGCCTTCTAAAATTGAGAAATTCTCATGTTTTAAATCAGTTATATAAAAGGTGATTGCAAGTCTTATGTCCTTAAATGTAGAATTACCACAATTAACTGGCAGAATGTTATGTAGGGCAACAATTTGGGCTTTATGATTGGCAAACCATTTTTCCAAAGAGGCTCTTGTTTTTTCTAAATACTTGATGAAAATTGCTTGTCTGATATAATTTTCTGGTGCTTCTGTTGGAGTAATTTTCTCTATGTTCTTGGGAGCCAACTCTTCGTGGCATATCAGGTTCTACACCAAATGTTGATCCTAGGGCTTTTGCTTTGATGTGGAGAACTTCAAATTCTTCGCCTGCATTTTTTCTCATTGAGCTGATTTTTTCGCATATTAAATCTACTCTTTCAATTGTGACATTTAAATCGATGCTTTCACTTAGCAAGTATATAGACGAATGATGTGTTAATCCTAGCAATCTGTCGCACACAAGAAGGCCAAAAATAAAAGAGAAAGTACACATATTTTTGTGAAGGGCAGTAGCTTTTACTGCGCCTTCACTTTCTCTGTGACTATCCGTAATACTTACTTTCCAATGCTGTTAGCATTGGAAGGAAAGTGTCGGTAAAAATTGAAATGGCTTCATGCCGTTTTACCCATCGGGTCTCACAGTACTTTTTCAAACAAGTTACTGAGGTTTTTTCTGGAGATTTTAGAGCTTCTTTCAAAATATTTGCTTGCTTTGATGATAATTGAAAAGAAATTACAAACTTCAGATAAAGTGCCAAAAACGTTTCTTACTGTTTGCACTTTTGATGCATCTGCCAGACAAAAATTCAAGCAATGAGCAGCACAATGGGTGTACAATGCTTTCGGATACTCAGTCCTAATGCATGCTTGTGCACCTGTAAATTGCCCTTTCATTACACTTGCTCCGTCGTAGCCTTGCCCCCTAATTTTTCTGTATCCAGTCCCATGTTGGAAATTCTAGCTTTTATTCAATTAGCCAGACCAGATCCAGTTGCTTCATAAACTGGAACGAATTCAATAAAATCCTCTCGTATTTTGAACTCTTCTACATCCATGTATCGGATGCACAATGAAATTTGCTCTATTCTTCTAATATCCGTAGTATCATCTGCTGAAATCGTGAAAAAATTGGCTTTCAAGGTTTTATTTGTAATTTGAGATTTTATATTATCTCCTATAAGTTTAATAAGTTCATTCTGAACTACAGAACTCATAAACAGTTTGTTTCTATGAGGCGTGATTTTGGAAAAATCTCCAAACTGGACTCAATAACAAATTAGTAAACGAAAGTTCCCGTCATTTTGCTTTGGATCCTCCAACGAAATGCGGCCGTAGTCGTCGGCTCCTCTGAATGCAATTTCCTGTCTGTGACACAAAATGATGGTTTGGATCACACTTGCGAGCATTTCTCGGTTTTTCTTCACCAGCTTTCCAGCTTCCTTATTCATTTTGACACAAATGCCTTCCTCTGTTCTTTCATGAATTTTGAGAAAATTGTCTGCAGAAGTTGCTGCCTCTCTGTGCTATTGTCTTTTCATGATTAGAAAATATTTCCAATGCATCTTTCCAGTTTCTAAATGGTTATTTTACGAGATTCAGAGGACACTGATGATTCCCTTTGCCGACTTCTGATATCATGAAAATAACACAAACTTTACACAAGGCACCTTTTGAGAACACAGGACACAGTCTGGAATGCCTACTCCAATAGCGGTGGCCTTGTAGAAAGTCATGTCCAGTTAAAATTCTGAAATTAGCAGCAAAAATCGAGCGAGGAAAGCTCATTGTTAGAGGGGATTGTAATAATGTACTCTAAGTTTTATCCTCCACTATCCAAGTATAATTTTTCTGTAGGGACTTCAGCAATACATGAGTAATGGCGCTGCAGATTTGTCGATGGGACAGTGAAAAGTGTAGTTGCTGGATACTACATCCTATTTTCGCAAGGAAACTGCTTTTTCATTGCCTGAGATATTACATTGACTGGGAATCCATTTAAAAACAGTATTTTAGCCAGTGGAAATTGCTTGGTGAAAAAGTGTTTTGATTTCTTCAACTTGAGCTTGTTTTGTGAGAAGTTAAGGCTAAAATTTGCTGACTGGGAATATATAAAGAAAGCAGCACTCTTTTGAGGAAAAATATATGAAATGTAATTGCAAAGATTAGGTTTAACTATGATATAAAACATTAATATTATTAGCAGTATTTATTTATTTTGAACAAGGAATCTTTTTGCTTAAGGGTCAATCCATGTCAAATCACCCAGGAAAACGGGATTTTGTAACCCATGTCCTCGGATTTTGATAAAATTTGGTGTATTTAATATTTTTATGGTGGTAAGTAACCATATGAATTCTTTTGCCCATATATGATTTGGTTTTCGTTTTACAGGCCGTCAAACTTTTCAAAAAATTGCATTTTCTGTCAACCGAAAGCCTAATCTGCATGTATACATATCTCTTCAGTAAATTGTGACGGGTGCAGAAATCTTTCAATATTTCCAAAAATTCTCGGATATGTTGCTGAAAGTATGAGGATTTAATAAAAAAATACTTGAAATTTATATAATATAATTTTGTTTGAATAAAATTTGAATAAACTACGACAACCATTTTTTTTCTTGTGCAAAACATGAGTTTACTTAAGTGGCATTTCACGAAAAGGCGGAGGTCCTATTCAATAATGGAAGCATTCGAAATGAACCTGAAGGTGTGTTCTATCATTGCAAAAAATAAAATTAGTGGTTTTTTTCGTTTTCTCGTTGCTGTTGCACAATATACACATTTCAGTATCAAAATTTTTGAAAAAAAATTCTAGTCATTTTACTAACCTAAATTTCACTGAAAAGCAAACATACCTTTATTTTTAAGTGTATTTACAGCCCTATTATGCTACTTAAAAATCATCTTAATCCCTTATTAAGCAGAAAGAAAAGTGAGAAATAATTTATGACTCCCAAATTCAGTTGTTAAGTTCAGCAAAATATCTGATGTAGAAAAAAAGATGTGCAAAACATGAATTCACTTTAGTAGCTTTTTATGAAGAGGCGGAGGTCATATTCAATATTAGAAGCATTCGAAATGAACCTAAAGGTGTGTTCTATCATTGCAAAGAACAAAATTAGTGGCTTTTTTCGTTTTTTTTTTTTTTTTTGCTATTGCACAATGTATACATTTCAGTACCAACATTTTTGAAAAAAGTTCTAGGCATTTTCCTAACTTAATTTTCAATATTTTTTGTGTAAAAGAAGCATAGCTCATGCTTTTGTAGCATAAAAACGTATTATATTTAGTTTTAATGATTTATAATTGTATTGAATGTGCGAAAAAGAGATAGGATAGCACAATCTTTGAAGAAAAAAAAACAATGAAAAATATGAGTTTCCGAATATTATCGGATTGTTTGTCTTTGAAGTGTTTGTGTGATCCTGTTTTCAGCAAATTTAAGGAATATACTGTTTGATATTTTAACGCTCGACCTTCCTTGCATTTCCGACGTCGGACAGTACTTGTTGAAGTCACGTTATCATGAAACATTCGGAATACTTATTTTGTACATATTCAATCTCCTTTTGAAGAGAATAGTAACATCTTCCAGAATTTTATGTTACGGACCGTTTGACGTAGTTATTTCATCTAACATCTTACCATTTCTTGGTTATAGTAAAGATAATAGTCCTTTCTTAGGTAAAAGGTAGTCTTGCTTCAAGTCCAGCATAGTCACTTACTTGAAAAATTTCAATTTTTTTCTTTTAAACTCCAATAGCAAGTGTCGAAAGCTGTATTTGCTCTTAACTGGATGCTGAAATTTCTAGTTTATTTTTATTGAATTATGTCTGTCCGGGGCTCTAGCTTTTCAATTATCTCCTATTATTATTTATCAGCGCAAACCAACCTTCCTGATAAGCGAATCCTATGAAAAACAAACAAACCAAAATAGAAAACCCACTTACATTCTTTATCCCTCTTATCAGTATGACCCATATTTTGATAAAATAAGAAGAGACATGATACATGCGCAAATGCAAGGAAGGTTGAGCATTAAAAAATCAAACAGTATATTCCTTAAATTTGCTGAAAACAGGATCACACAAACACTTCAAAGACAAACAATCCGAAAAAATTCGGAAACTCACATTTTTCATTGTTATTTTTTCTTCAAAGATTGTGCTATCCTATCTCTTCTTCGCACATTCAATACAATTATAAATCATTAAAAATAAATATAATACGTTTTTATGCTACAAAAGCATGAGCTATGCTTCTTTTACACAAAAAATATTGAAAATTAAGTTAGGAAAATGACTAGAACTTTTTCAAAAATGTTGGTACAGAAATGTATACATTGTGCAATAGCAAAAAAAAAAAAAAAAACCGAAAAAAGCCACTAATTTTGTTCTTTGCAATGATAGAACACACCTTTAGGTTTATTTCGAATGCTTCTGATATTGAATATGACCTCCGCCTCTTCATAAAAAGCTACTAAAGTGAATTCATGTTTTGCACATCTTTTTTCTACATCTGATATTTTGCTGAACTTAACAACTGAATTTGGGAGTCATAAATTATTTATCACTTTTCTTTCTGCTTAATAAGGGATTAAGATGATTTTTAAGTAGAATAATAGGGCTGTAAATACACTTAAAAATAAAGGTATGTTTGCTTTTCAGTGAAATTTAGGTTAGGAAAATGACTAGAACTTTTTTTCAAAAATTTTGATACTGAAATGTGTATATTGTGCAACAGCAACGAGATAACGAAAAAACCCACTAATTTTATTCTTTGCAATGATAGAACACACCTTCAGGCTCATTTGGAACGCTTCCATTATTAAATAGGACCTCCGCCTTTTCGTGAAATGCCACTTAAGTAAACTCATGTTTTGCACAAGAAAAAAAAAAGGTTGTCGTAGTTTATTCAAATTTTATTCAAACAAAATTATATTATATAAATTTCAAGTATTTTTTTATTAAATCCTCATACTTTCAGCAACATATCTGAGAATTTTTGGAAAGATTGAAAGATTTCTGCACCCGTCACAATTTACTGAAGAGATACGTATACATGCAGATTAGGCTTAGCGGTTGACAGAAAATGCAATTTTTTGAAAAGTTTGACGGCCTGTAAAACAAAAACTAGATCCCATATGGGCAAAAGAATTCATATGGTTACTTACCACCATAGAAATATTAAATACACTAAATTTTATCAAAATCCGAGGACATGGGTTACATGACCGGGTGAACTGACGTGGAATGACCCTTAAATAGGTAAAAACCTTCAAAGGCCAATGGAACTTTTGCCAACCAGTGAGCTGGTGATCCCTTGGACCACCAGTTGCGAACTGCTACTCTAAACTAATATGAGTGTGCGGCGTACGTGATAGACGGCGTGTCCCCCCCGGGAATAGAACCGGGTACCTTTGTGGTTGTAGCCCAGCCCTTTGGCCGCTGGAACGAAAGGCCTCATGACCCGGCGGGCAAAGTTGGGTTATATGCTCTCTAAGCGCACGCCACAATACTCCCCTCCTAGTGATGGAGCGGGGAGCGCGAGAGAGCGATACGTTCGAATTAGATGGTGCGCCAAGGACACATTTTGCAGGATTTAATTTAAGGCCATGAAGCTTGAGGCGATGTAAGACTTGCCTGATATGACTCTCATGCTCTTAATCATTGGCAGACGCAATGAGGATGTCATCTAGATAAGGTATACAGAATTCAAGGCCGTTTAAAACTTGATGAATGTATCTCTGGCAAGTTTGCCCTGCTCTACGTAAGCCGAAAGGGGTATACACAAATTCGAAAAAGCCGAAAGGTGTTATTACGGCTGTTTTTTCAATGTCTGATTGATTAACAGGAATTTGGTGATACGCACGAGCTAAATCTAAAGAAATTGTGAAGCATTATGCAAATGATACAATGCAGAATTTATTTCATGATAACTGTCAAGTATTGCTTTTGTGGCCATCGTATATGCTCGCTCACTTGTCTTTGACAAATATTTTGGAACTTGGAACTGAATTTTCATTGTAAAAAAACAGTACCCATCTTTGTGTGGGTGAAGAAAAGTTCCATAGTTCTTGGAACAATTCTAAAGAAGTTTTATGCTTCTAAACAACAGCTTCTCTGCTGACAAGATTCAAAGAATGGCCAGCACAGGAAATATACGTAGTATACTTATAAACCTTCAATATTATTTCTTGCATTCCCATGTATTTGCTCGACATATTGGCAGCATTATCGGGCGACTGCCCTCGACACTTGTAAAAATCTATTTTGTACTTGTTTTTTAGAAAATTGACCACGATCTTAAGCTATATTTTCGCCTGTGTGACTCCCTATCTCTAGGAGGGTTAAAAAAGTTCCATAGGGAGTCCATCATCAGAATAAACATACCTCAAAATAACAGTGAGTCGATCAATATAGTGACGGTCTGGATTGGAATCTACAGATAAACTGAAATTCTCTAGAGATCTAATATCATATAGAATTAGTTCCTTTACTTTATGTGCTATAATTTAGATGAATTCATTACTTACTGTTTTCGACAGATGCAATGTTAACACCTGATCATTTATTTTCAAATTCTTTCATATGGTTTGCTAAAAAAGGATCGAATGTTGCTAGAAGTTTAAGCAATCCCAGGAAATTGCAATTGTGAGGGTAACCAAATATTTCATTATCTCTTGTAAATGATAACCCACATTTTGCTGTAGTGATTATAACCATTACAATTCATTCTAGAACATTTTCCCGATGCTAATGTTGATTATTTATCTATCCTACTAGTTTGGTTGTCGATTACTGAGCCGCGCTTTCATGTAAATATGTTACGTATCTGTCGATCTCATGTATAAGTCGACCCTCCCAATTTCAGAGAAAAATTCCTGGAAAAAACCAAAACCTGCTTATAAGTCAACCCCCCCCCCCTTCTCCCGAAAAATGGCAAAATATTTTCAAAGAAATTTAAAAAAACACATTAATTCACAAATGAAAAAATAATTTAAAATATACAGCACTTCACAAGCCTTCAAATTCTGATTCTGAGTCCGATTCATGAAAAAGTTCATGAAAGTCCTGTTCCGTCATCACTTCGTCATAGTAAACATCGTGCCGGCCGCGGCGTCAAGGTTGGTATCCAAATCCGAATCGCTGTTGGCGTCAGGGTCCTTTAATAATAAATCATCCTCTGTGCCATCCAGTTCATTGCTGATACAACATATTTTAAATGATTTACCAACCCTTTCTTGGGGGATAACATCCCAAGCATCTTTGATCCATTGGGCGACTAAAGTAATGTCCGGTTTTTTAAGATTCTTGCCTTTCGTTGTAGTTGGCAAACCAGAACTTATTCATTCTGCCCAATATAATCAGACATGGCCCTTGAAGGGCTTGTTGAATCGAACATCAAGAGGTTGCAGAATGGAAAATGTTAAATCCTTGGCCAGTTTCTGTGCTCGTAAACGAATTGCAGTTCGTGACACAGCATATCCGTTCTTTCTGCAGTCTATAACCCAATCATTTAGGATGTTTTCCAATTTTGGAAAATATGCAATTCCATGATGAATCGCTTTCTTCGTCCTGGGTATGTGCTGCAACTCTTCGCTCTTTTTTTGCCAATCTCTGATCAATTTCTCATTGACACCAAATTTGCGTGCTGCAGCCGAATTATTAGTTTTTTCGGCAAGAAAAACTTCTTGCAGTTCAAATTCTGCAGTGTACAATTTACGTTTTGTTTCAAAATCTACCATCTTGTACACAAGAGATAGAAAGAAACTTAGCATGTGCTAGGGTTGCGACATCGATGTCGATGTTTTGGAAACATCGATGTTTTTATTAGAACATCGATGTTTTTACCATCGATATTTGAGGTTCGATGTTTTTTCAACATCGATGTTTGTTTCGATGTCGATGCTTTATGTTCCAGGAAAGAAGTCCAAAGAAAACTATACGATAAGCATACTTATTGCAAAGTTGTCATCTTTAATCAGAAGCTACAATATTAATCTCATTAGAAAAAAATTCTATGATTATTATCGATGTTTTGCTCTCGATGTTTCTGAAATATCTATAATTTTTTGCCGTTTTTTAATGTCTTTTAATGATTGTTGTTTCGTTTTCAATATTTTTTTCTCTTATTTCGATGTCTTTTTTACATTTTAGCAATAAACAATAAAACTATGCGATGAAAAAGAGTCATCCTTCTTTATCCACTAGTTGAAATATCAACTCAATTGGATTTTTTTTTTTATATAATGACTTACGATGCTTTACTGTCAATGATTTTTAAACACCGTTGTTTTGCATTTGATATTTTTTCCGATGATGTGTTACATTTCAGCAAAAAAAAAAAAAAAGTTTTAGAAAAAGATGCGACAAAAAAGTTATAGAGTTAATCGATAGTTGCAGCATATATCTTACTGAGAAAAGTTTTCTTAATTGACATCGATATCTCACGGTTGATGTTTTTCCAGGAGACAAAATATGATCTAATTGAGTGATATAAAAAGAGGTGCTTGTAATGGGGAGTAACTGAATAACTGCACATTTAAATGTGTAAGCAATTTAAAAAAAAAGATCGATGTTTTGAAACATCGATGTTTGAAAACATCGATGTTTTTTAGTCGATGTATCAATACCATCGATGTCATTATTTTCCAACATCGATGTCTTGAAACATCGATGTTTTGCCTTCGATGTCGCACCCCTAGCATGTGCATTAGGCAAAAGACGAGATTTTGAGCAGACAAAATGTTGCCACTCTCAAGACAGAAAGTATAGTTCATGTGAAAACATTCCCGTTTCAACAATTGCGAAGTTTGTATTTCTGATTGCGATTTTAATTAATTGTTGATTACACTCTTAATTAAGAGAAAAAACATTTTCTTGAGTCTTGTATATTTTTTAAGGTTGTTTAATTATTATTTTCAATCGAATGAGTTCAATTTGTGGCACAAGCAACTTAGCAGTAACAACCTGTAACCGTACCTCAGCGTTTCGCATAGTTTCTCCCCTCAGTTATAGATTGGAAATTTTTTTCTTAAATTTGGCCTGCGTATAAGTTCACCCCCCCCCCCGCTTCTGCCATTTCATTTTTTGGACAAAATTTCTCGACTTGTGCGGGAGTATATACAGTAACAAACAAAGCAGTACACATAACCAATGGTTAGTAAATATACCAACCATTGCCTACAATAGTTTTCTCTATTAGCCTGTTAGGAATAGAGCAAGCTCTGAGAGCAGTATTTAGCCTATTTTGCAAAACTTCTCTTAAAATTTTATAACCGGCCAAAAGAGTGCTCGACTGTAGGTATTTTCTACACATAAATGGGTAGACATGAATAAAAACTCCACCCAGAAGATAATTTCTGGCTGTGTTGCTGTGCTAATTATTTTCCAAGGGAGACTCCTGTCTTTTGCCCTTTCTTTTGGTTTTGAGTATCAGTTTCTTCTTATTTTTTTCTTCAGATCTTTATTTTCTGTTTATTTACCCCTGCTCGCCAAGCCGCGTTTGTGGCCTGTTGCGACTACCTCACCGGTTTCGGTGGCTCGATCACCAACCCGCTTCTGTTGGTTTGGAGCCTAAATCGACTATATGCTACCAAATACTGTGTTCTCCCCTAAAAGAGAAAATAATGAGCCCCTTCCCCCTTGATGTAAATTAATCATTTTCTTTAACTGAAATGCTCACATACCCTTTGAAAGCACAGTAACAGTTCCTTTAAAATTTAAAACAAAATTGCCAAATTAATAAAATAGAAGTTCTTTGTTCTACTTCAAATGTACTCCTGTAGAATATTCTTTGACAGCTTTTTTTGTTGCTTATTTTGATATGTATTTGACCGTTTTATATTTTTACAATTTGTATAATATATTTTGAATTTAATATCCTGATTAAAAACATAATTAAGATGACAGTAGTGTCTTCTCCTCATACTTGCTCCCTCGATTGACGCTAGTGTAAATTGTATTAGTGTGTTACAGTTTACACAGTGTAGTGTGTCATAGCAAAGTTTTACAATTTTTTTTAATTTACAAATTTAATTTTTAAGGTAGTAGGCATTTTAGGTTCTCAATAAAATATGATACAAACTTTTATAAAAGGAATTTAGATTTC
The DNA here is from genome assembly GCA_038373865.1 of Uloborus plumipes. Classification (NCBI taxonomy): domain Eukaryota; kingdom Metazoa; phylum Arthropoda; class Arachnida; order Araneae; family Uloboridae; genus Uloborus; species Uloborus plumipes. The sequence goes on from JAXGGA010018525.1 coordinate 15,807, forward strand.
AGTCTCTGCTTTGGTCTTGAGCAATGACAAAGTGCTATATGTTTTCTTTAGGGACCTCAAACAACATGTAGTCTTTCTTTCAAATGGGCAGTCTGCCAATGTCTCCACTAATCCCTGCAGCAGATGGTGGTACAGCGAGACAGTTCGTGTAACAATCCTGCAGGACATGGTGGGGAAACACACCCACCAAAAGTAATTTGTCATTGTGAAAAACATAATTTGTATTCAAGATGTCAAAATTTAATTAATTTGTTTATGGGGAGGGGGATATCATAAAATCAGTTTAAAAATTCACTTTTTCACCTTTCAGGAACTTTTTATTCTTAAAAAAAAAACACACACACACTTGATTTTGAAAAATAGTGCATAAATAAAGTACTGTTCCTTATTTCTTAATTGAAAAAAGGAGGGGGGGGGGTATAACTGCGTTGAACGCTGTTATATTTCAAATAAACATTTTTCTGATTTTCTGAAAGTGGCTAATTTTTATTTATAGAAAAAAAATATCTCCTGAATTTCTTTTGGAACATTTTGTGCCTATTAGTTTAGTTGTAACTACTGTATTAAAAAAAAATGGCATTGGTCTTGTGAAACTTCGGCAGTCTGTCTTATTTGAAGTGGAATGACACTAAAATTCGTAAAGGGTCGAAGGCCCTTTACGAATTTTAGTGCTTTTGGCTTTAAAATTACTGCAGTCGAAATCACTGTTCATTTTCCCATCCTCTTCACAGTCATCTTTAACAGGATCCAAAGTTTTAAAGCCAGTGAAGGGTTTATCTAGTTGGTTTATTATAATGAATATATTTTGCTGTGATTGTTCATTATTATTGGGATAAACTGTAACCTAATGAGAATTGTTTTTTCCAGGTAACTAAGAAGACAGTAATCAAGGTTATTATTTTTTTCTTTTTGAATTTGTTGATAAAGATTTTGTACATAAGAATAATTAAATTGATATTTTCTTACAAAAAGCTTTTTATTTAGTTATTTCAAAATAAATTTTCAAAACAGACTATTGTTCCAAATTGAGTGCATTTATGCATGAGGACTTTTCGAAATTGAGAGGAATTTCTTGTTGCTGTGATTTTCAGAGTTATTTTTTTTAGATATTTTTAATTTTTTAGGAGTAATCAGTATTATGTAGAACAAAGTTTACGTTTAAGGCTTGTTGTCTTGAAATTATGTGTATCTAAAAATAAAACATTTCTATAGATGAAAAATGTAACCTTCATACAATGTCTTCAACCCTGGTTTTTTAAGGATGACTGAAGAATTAAACGTGAGTAACAGGCTGGAGACGAAGAGAACCTATAAATTTTTTGAATATATGCATGTCCCCTTGTCGTGCACTTTTTACCCTTGTAAGGAGTTCTTCTTCCTCTCTTTTTGCATCGTACATGCTTCTGATCCAATTTGACAGTGAAATGGTTTCTTTGGTAATATTTTTGTCAGTTTTTAGCTTTTTGCGTGATTGTAAGTGGTTTACCAGGGCCACCGTTAGTAATAGTTCTTGAGTGTATCATCGCGTAAAATGGAGTAGTGAATTCTTGTCGCTGAAATTTTGTACAATTGCCAACTATTTAGAAACACTTCCACACTTGCACTAATTATCCAACAAAAAAGGAAAACTCACTATTTTTTGATTAGATTCTAATACAGTATTTACAATGACTTAATCTAAGTGCAGGGCGAGGACTGCTGATGGTCACTTCTTGATGAGAAAGGTGACAAATTTTAAAACAAAGGGGACTAAAAGGTGACAAAAAAGTAGCTAAAAGGTGGCCAAAATTAATTTGTTAAGAAATCAAAAAGCAGAACCAATTATCCTATTTTCTGACTTTTACCAAAATAACCTACATACTATTTTAAAAGATTTAAATACCGAACATGAATATGATAGGACTGGAAGTAACAAAATAAACCATTTTAGGATATATTTTCAAAAAACTTTCAGTGTAAACTCTGCTATGTTTAAAAATTTTTCTTTAAAATCAATTAAATTAACCCCTGAAATTATAAAGTAAAGATAATGACAATGTATTTAATGAACATATTTCATTTCTTTCATATTTTTAATAAGCTCATTGCAAAATCATTGGCATTCTTTTTCTTGTTTCTCTGTAAATACAAAGCATAAATGTTCACTGAAAAGTAATGAGAGCAGAAAATGAGTGAAAAAGTAAAAAATAATGTTGAAGTATAAAACTGAAGATATTATTTCATATGAATAAAAGTGTTCATGTCTTTTTCTTGGGGAATTTCTGAAATATTACTTGGTTAAATGCCAGATTTTTTTTTTTTTTTTTTTTTTTTGCAAAATTCCATTTGTTTTTAGGTAAGGAAAATAATATTCATACCTTTCAAAAATTTTATTTATCAAAAATAGATTTTTCTAAAACACATTTTAAGAAAGGTTTTGAAAGGTGACAAAAATTAACCAAAATTTCAAAAGGTGACCGACTCCTTGCCCTGTAAGTGCTTTATCCCTCTCATATCGTCGGCACCATGCTAAACTAACGAATGTGAAAATTCGCGTTTTTTAAGTTCGTTTTTCAAGTTCGAATTTTACAAATAATTAAAATTAAAATAATACCTTTGAACGATAGTTTTGCACTTAAAGGTATCTAAAAGAATTTAAAAATCGAAAATAACCAAACACGTTAGGTGTTAAAAAGTTATATGCAGTGTTTTTATTCTCCTGAAAAGTGCCAATTTTCACATTCGTAAGTTTAGCATGGTGGCGACGATATGCTTGTTATAAATTTTCAACGCCAGTGACATAGTGGCAAAATTGTTCTTTTTCTCAAGTGCTCTGATTCACATAGTTTCATGCATACTTTATTGCTTTTAGCTGTATTGTCGTTCCATTTCGCAACAACTTCATTATTGCAATATGTTGATATGATCCTCATGGTTGTTTTTTTCCCTTTATTGTTATTTTCCTTATCTTCTCCACTGGGTTCAGCAGTATTCTATTCCACACCAGCAGTTGTAAACTAATTTTCGAAAACTCTTTTAGTACCAGAGTACCTGTAAAAATTTTCCATGATGGCATGAGAACTTGGCATCTTTAGAAGTGAGGCATGATCTGCTGTCATATGCTTCAGCACATCTAAAACATACTGGGGGGAGAGCGAAGTTGTACGCTTTGTGCCAGTAACGTTGTCGCCGATAAAGCACTGGATCATTGAGATCTCCTTACTTCTGGGCTGTTCAATCCTTACTCGAAAAGCAGAGATAGAATGGATCTTTGTTATTTCTGCATTCTTGAGAGTCCTTGGCAGGGAAGACCCTGAAGAGGGGGAGGGGAAAGTCTTGAGCTTTACTTCGGGTGAACTATATGATGTTGTAGATGGGAAAACCCTAGCTCCTGAAGATCATTCCCAATATTCTCTTTCGGGAAGTCAATCGAGAGACCCCGGATGACCGTCTTTATGAGTCTTTCTTCCTTTAGGCCAGGGCCGTCCAACTGCTAAGAGCCCTCGGGCCAGAATTTCGGTCACTGATCACCTGGCGGGCCGCAGTTTGAAAAAGTTGAACAATAGCCTGTTATATTCAATTACAGTTAATAGTCGAACTTTTAATTACAATTACAAACAACTTACTTACATTTTAATGTGAAAACTGAGGCCTATCAGCCTTCTTTACAAGGGCAGGAATGTCGACATCGATGTTAGTCGTTGCCAGCCGAAGAAGGTCTAATAGTGTCAGAGAGAGAGAGGTCCTGTGGCGATTTTTGATAGTTTATCACCGAAAAAACTTTCACATAAATATGTGCTACCGAACATAGAAGTTATTTTCAGTCCGAGGTCACGTAGATTGGGGAACCGTTCAGTTGGAAGCAACTTGAAGAACTAGAATCCCCTTTCGGTTCTTGTTTGAAAGAACGGGTCAGCCTGGGTCTGGGAACGGTCAGATCGCAAAGTTCTAATTGCAGGTTTGCCGGTTGTTCCGCAATGTTTGCTGTAACTGGGTTACTGAACAGAGCCACTTCATTCTTGATACTCTCAAAATCTGAAAATCTGCTGTTGAATTCGTCAATAATTATCTGCAACTCAGGGCAAAACTCCAGCACCTCCTCACACTCTGAGGCCAAACGACTACAGCTGGCAAGGTGAGACAAGTTATTTTTTCCCAAAGTTACATGGAAAATTTTCAGCTTGTTTCTAAACCCATTTACGTGTGCCATTAGATCAGACACCAGTTGACCTCTTCCTTCAAGTTTTAGGTTCAGATCGTTGAGGTGGCAAGTAATATCAGTTAGAAAAGCCAGGTGACGTGAAAAATCCATGCTTAAAAGTTCTTGTTCCAGGTTTTCTGACGGAGAAAACTGTTGAAGGAAAAGAGGGATTTCTGTTCTCAAATCGAAAAATCTTTTGAGGCAGTTTCCGGCACTGAGCCACCTAACTTGATTGCACATGAGCAGGTCTCCGTATTCTGCTTCAATTTCCTCCAAAAAGTTACGGAACTGCCGATGCATAAGAGCCCTGTTGCCGCCTCTGATCAGGTTGATGACTTTCACATTTTTTTTGAGGGTTTCAGTTTGCTTCACCGATTTCCCGCTTAAAGCATGCTGGTGAATGATGCAATGAAGTGCAGGGCATTTAATTCCTTTTTTTCTCAAACATCCAATCAATCCGATATTTGGTCCTACCATTGCCTTTGCACCATCTGTGACTGTGGCGAAACACTTTTCAAAACCTCCGACACTGTTGACCGCTTTCAGCACTGCTTCAAATATGTCCGCACCCTTTATTGTGGAGTGAAGAGAACACATGGTAAGGAGCTCCTCTCTGATCTCAAAGCCTTCTTTTGCAGTGCGAATGAAAATCAAGAGTTGACTAACGTCCGACTGGTCTGTACTCTCGTCGATACACAAGGAGAAACAACAGCATTTTTCAATCTCACTGGACAATTTCTGTTGTATTTGATCACCCATTTCGGCAACTCTTCTCTGGACGGTCTGATGAAAAGCTGGAACCGAATCAAATTGCTTAACAATTTTGCTATCACCAAATGCTTTTGCAATTTCTACAGCACACTTTTTAACCAAGACGCCATCAGTGTAAGGTTTTTTCGCTTTAGCAAGCTCAAGTGAAATTGCATACGAAGCATGCAAAGCATTGTACTGGTCAGATTTTACTTGAGTAAACACACCAGTTTGTTTTTGCAGTTTTGACTTCACAGTTCTGAAACCATAAGAGATCTTGCTTCTCCTTGATATTTACCGTGGCTCCCTTCGTGAAGACTCGTATAATGCCTTTTGACATTGTATTCCTTGCACACAGCCACAATTTGCATACAAATCATGCACTGGAGTTTGTCCTTCCTATTTGTAATAAAGTACTGGGTTTCCCAGCGGTCCTGGAACGTACGATTCTCGCTCTCAATCTTTCGTTTTTTACTCATGCTGGAAGATGAAATATATGCAGGCAACTACTAGAGCCAAATTAAGATCATCAATGGAAAAGAGAGGATTGTTCGATCGACAGAAAAATTTCGGGAACCGCGGTTTGACCAAGAATGGTAGTCTCGATGCTTCCCGATACAATAAAATTTCGAAAAAAGAAATCTGCTGAATAAGAAATTGGCGGGCCGCACGATATGTGTTGGCGGGGCGCATGCGGCCCGCGGGCCGCCAGTTGGACAGCCCTGCTCTAGGCGGTCAGTGTAGTTAGGATGCTTCTTATCATCCAGGTAGGCCTTGACTTTTCATCAGAATTCATCAGAAAAGGGCTTAGTAATGATTGTATCCCGGATGACAGTGGCTAGGATCTTAGATGATACTTTGGTTTGGATCTCATTTAGGAGAGCTGTAGGCTTATCGGCTCCGACGATAGAAATCGTAGGGTGTCGTATGGGAGGTATTTTCTTTGTAGCAGCTGCTGCGAAGGTAGGTTTAAAGGTGCTTGCATCGGTAGATCTGGGGGTTGGTCCATCTTTAATTTCTCCTTGAGTATTGCGATGAGCCTTTCTTGTCCAAATACCAGATTGTTGATGAGCTGCACATAGTCAAGAGTCGTGTATAGCGCTGCTGGGACCTCGTTCCGCATCCTAGCGAGAGTGAGCACCATTGCTATCAATGTTTCGACGTCTTTACAATTTGCAATT
>JAXGGA010018526.1:0-21913 GCA_038373865.1 Uloborus plumipes
TTTCATTAAGCATGTTTGAGTTTTGATACAATTCCTTCTTCAGTAGCGTTATATAAGAAAAGGTATACAGATTTTTCTTCTACAATGCTACTGATGGAGAACTGTATCGTTACTAGCAAAGTTTATAGAATATCAATTTCCTATTTTTTTTTAAAGTAAACAAAAGATTTTTTCTTTTCTTCTTTCTTTCTCTCTCTCTTTATTGTGTAGATGTCTGTATAATCCCTTGTCTTTACACATAGTTGCGGGTCTGTAACCCACTCTGTCCCGTTTTCTGAAAAATGTCCCGTCGTATGAAGTGACAGGATGGAAAATGTAAAAATCGTAATTATTTAAGTACTTTAATCCAAAAAATTCAAAATCATACGAACTTTCGCATAATTAATTATAAAATAAATTTTATGAAATCCAGCCAAAAGTTTCATTCTTAGCCAAAAGGAGTGAAACACATAAGACTTACTTTTCAAACACACATGCATTTACCTAAAACTTCTAAATGTCCCGTTTTGAGGATAAAAAATAAATAATCACTTCAGTCGAAAAAGTATTCTAACATGAACATAGACCGACAACTTAGAAGCCAGGAAAAATAGTTTAGACGTCAGACGAGTTATTAAGTTTACAGGCAAATTCAGTGCAACATGTTTTCTGAAAGATACGTGTTCTAAAATTCAAAATATCTAAAGTCGCTTAAGTTTTTCAGTCACGCGGGATTTATCAGAATTTGTACATCAGGAAATCGATAGACACATTTTCACTTTAATACTTTTTTTTTTTAAAAGAATGTCATTTTTTTAATGAAATAATGCACAAATTTAAGATAATTTACCATAAAAACACATTCTTTAACCCTTTATGTTCCGACGAAACTTGGAAGCCCAGGTTATATTAATTTAGTATTATGAATCCTATATGACTGGAATCATGCTGAAGCTTTTGAGTACTACTCCTTGTACTTTGCTGAAAGGCCGACAGATGGTGGGGGAGAGTGGTAATGAATGGGCCACTAACAAAATATGAAAAAGTATTTGCATGAATTTTTTTTTAATGCCACCAATAGATGTAGCTATTTGTTCTACTAAACTCATCCAATTTTCATTCGTTTGCGCTGAGCCATTTTCAAACTAGAGTGGCATGGTCAAGAATCTGACTGAAAAGTAAGTTTTACCCTTTTTAGTAAAACATTTCCTAGCTAAAATGTACCAAGTATTTCACTGCATACATATGTATTAGCTAGTCTTTTCATATCTATAAACTAATCTTAAGATGTATTTTGATGTTTTCTAAATTCAATGTACTCAAAAAACCTAAATGTATTCCAAAAGTATAGGTGGGGCTGAATGGGCCACTATGTCATGGTAATGAATGGGCCACCTAAATATTGTTTTTCTTCCTTTTCTTTGGATTTTCGCATTAATATGAAACACAACTGACTGTCATAGATAGATTAAGATTACTGTCGTCAAAATAGGTTTGTAGTAACTTCTAAATATAATTTGCAGATCTATATTATATTCCTATAGTACAATAGACCTCTGGTCGCAGTGCGTGGCTTGAAAAAGCCCCCCTCTCTCCTTCATATTATATTTCTTACAGTAAAATTTCATTTTCTTTCTTGGTAACTTAAGTTAGATATTTCTTATTCCCGATGTCTAGTAAATTTTTAAAAAAAATTTTTGAATTTTGACAAGTTTGAAAATGAAGATGAAGTTTTTGAAAGTGATTTTTAATATTATTTTTGAAATATATAAATTTTGTTAAATCATAGTGCGTATTATCTGTTTTTTTATATATATTTGATATTATTTATTTCTTACACTCTCATTATTTAGTCATTTTTCTGCTACAATTGGTATGCATCAGTTTTATTTTAATTGCATCAGTTTTGATGTTTATATAATTTTAAATCAGTATGATTTTGTATCATCATGTCAAGTGCCACATTTATTTTGTCATATTCAGCAAATAAAAGATTAAATCCACATGTTTTCATTGAATTCATTTAGTGGCCCATTCATTACCTTCGATGGCCCATTCAACCCCATAGGTGGGGTTGAATGGGCCAAATTTCAAAATTTTTATTTTCTATTATAACTCATTATAGACAGGTGCTAATCCAACTTTTAGGACTTTTTTAGATATCCAGATAAGTAAAGTAACTAAAAACCAATTAAGGGCCATGCTCCACATCAGCGTAAAACGCGACCGAAACTGAAGGCAGAAACCAAAAATCCGGGTACTTTCCATAGGAACACCATTGAATCCATTTTACGCTTCTGCCTAATTTTTCTGCTTTACGTCGATGTGGAGCATGGCCCTTAGAGTTAAAACAGTGTTAGAAAAAATTACAAAAATTCAAAACCAAAAAGTGGCCATTCATTACCACTCTCCCCTACCTGCAATCGGAAACAGTTTTCTTAGTGGCCCAAAGGCTTAGGGGGCCTTAGACTCTATTGATTTTCAAATTTTGCTAAATTAATGTGGGACATAAAGGGCTAACTTGATTTTAGAATGATGTTTGAAAAAGTAATCAATTAAAAAAAATGGAACGAATATTTAATGCGAAGAACATAACCGATATGAGTCTTTCTTAATGACTTGAAAGGAAAGCATCTAGTATGCTAGTACAATAGACATACTGGTAAAGTCACTGAAACCAAATCCAACTGCCTAAGTATATTTTGAAAAAAGTTTCAGATCGCTCGAAACGCGATTAGAGAAGGCTAACTATTATCACTTCAGCTTATTTATCTTCATATTATTGAATTTTCTTGATTATTTTTTGAGTTTCATCTAAAACTTCCCTAAAAGTTTTAAAGATTTTAAACATCATCTATACAAAATAGATAAGTTTCAAATAAATTTTGAGATGTCATTTATCAACTTTTCTAGTAAATAAAATCTTCAGAGTATCATTCAACGGTATTTGTAAAAATTGCAAACAGATCCACAAGACAGATTTTTAGTGTATAAATATTTCAAGAAACTCGTTCGATTGCCCGTCGCTTGTGGTTTTCGCTGAAAAGGTCCCTGGTTGTGAAATAGGAAACTTTCTGCTCTTTTGTTATTTTTGCGACCTAACAATTAGTTGCTTAAACCATAACCACACACACAGCGCCACTTTTTTGGGGGGGAGGAGGCATTCTACGTGACAAGACGGGACATTTGGAGCAGTTTTGTCAGTAGATTTTGTTCCATAGGTATAGATCAAGCTAGGATTTATTTGTTGGTAGCAACAGTTGAGAATTGTCATGATAAGTGAAAAGTTCACAATTTTAAAGAAAATGATTCAAGGGATAAGCAATATAATACTTGTGACGGAACAGGACCCCATTCCGTCACAGGCATTTTAATGCTTATGATTCAGTTATTTTCTAAAAAGATAATTTAATTTTCTACGTAATTCTTATGACAAATCTTGATGTTGCTACCAACAAAAAAAAATCCTAACTTGTTTTATTTGTATTTATGGAACAAAATCTGCTGACAAAATTGGTCCAAATGTCCCGTTCCGTCACGTGGAATGGTCTTTTTATGCAATAAAAAATCCTTCTGCACTCAAATTCGATGCGTAAATAAGTTTCATCCAGAACGGGGGAAAACAAAACCTACACAAGTCTCCATTAAATAATACCATTGTGTCAACAAAGAAACTGTTAACACTTATTTTCCTTTTCGTCGCAGCAAGCGCAACTTTTCCTTGTGAAAACAGCAAACGGAAGAAGTGAAAAAAAAAAAAAAAACACAAAAACCGAAACGGAACTTTTTTTTTCTCTCCACTTTTGTTCTACGGAAAGTATATTGATAATTGTAATTTTTGTTTCTGTTTTATTCGAGCGGGGAAAGCGGACATTTAGCGAATTGCAAACAACCAACGTTAAAAAAATAAAAAAAAAAATGCTTACAAATCCACCTTTGTATTCGGTTCATTCAACTCCGCTTAAAAGCCAGGACCTACCACATGCATTAGCACTGGCGGAAACTTCGGTTCGGAAGTTTTTCGGTTCGCTGCGAATTAGTCCGAATTGTACAACCATGGGTATATCCAAGCAGCGGCGCGTGCTCGGCCTATGTTTGCATAACTTGCCCTCTCTGCGAATTGTGGAGGTTGGGGCACATGCGGTGTTAATAGCGTACTTCCTTGAACCAGAATGAATTATTAGCTCTGTAATAAGTCGGTTGGGAACAATAGCGATGAATTGATGGTGCCCAGAGGGAAAAAAGGTCCTGGAAATTGGTCTTTAATATATCCTCTAAGCCCGCGAAGTTCGAGGAAAGCTGAACTAGAAATGAGGAGCGAAAAAACGAAGGTAGACATTTTTGAGAAATTTAGGTGCCAAATTTGACTGTTAAACGTCATTGATAGCCTTTTAATTAGGACAATATCATGTAATAAACTGTTTTGTATGATATCAAAACGAGAGATCCCACAATTTATTTCGTAAAAAGTTTAAGCGTTGTCTACAGGTATATGCTTTTGTTATATTACATCACACAATTACATTTGCAATGTTTAAAATCGTGTCCATTTGTAACATTATATCATTTTAACCAAAGAAACGCAGTGGACCCTCCAGTGTTATTATAACCTAGGTCATCTGAATTCCAAAGCCTAATTTCTGCTAAGTAGGGTGTTATCCAAGTTCTAATTCGTAAATAAAAAAAAGAAAAACAGAGGGCCATTTTCCCTGTTTCCAGAGAAGCATTTAAAATGTTCAGCACCGGACTGTTTGACTTTACTTGTATATTGTAGGAGCGCAAAAATATATTTCAATTTTGTAAATAGTACCTATAATATGGGCAAATCCATTGTTTTAACAAAACAATCATATACTCAACTTGTGCTTAGTTAGGCGGATTTTTTTTTTAAATACACTTTTCGCTCATTCTAATTTCAGTTTTAAAAGGTATTATAAAACTAAACAACAAAAGTATGTGATATTTCTGTACCTCAGAACCAGACTAACGTAAGTCCATTTTCGTCATTTTTCAGTAGAGGGGAAAAACGATGTATTCGACAATCGTTTTTCCCCTCTACCGAAAAATGACGAAAGTGGACTTACGTTAGTCTGGTTCTGTCTGAGGTACAGATTTAAGACAAGAAAAGTAACATCTGAAAAACGGAAACGTTGAAACATAAGGAAGAAGCAAAAGCATAAGTATAAAAAATAGCGACATTTACATTTAATATTGAATAGTTCCATTCGGCGTATCTGTGTTCTCACTGGTAGAGAAACTAATGCGCAGGAATACGCAGACACGTATTTCGGAGTTAAAAGGAACTCCTTTTCAAATACATCAAAATGTGAGTTTATGAATGCAAATACTTCCGACAAAAGCCTGTCGTATTTACACCCATAAGCTCACATTTTGGTGCATTCAAAAAGTTAAAGGTGCTTGAACACGTGTTTTCCCTTGTAACGCCAAAACTCGTGTCTGCGTATTCCTGTGCATTTTTGTTTTCAACATTGTATTATTTGCTATTTTCCTTGTACAGTTTGAAACGAACAAACAAAAAAAACAATTACTTGTTTTTAATGTACTTTGCTTAAACTACGCAGCTTAAGCTAAATTTTGTGTAAACAAATTAAGTTAGTAGGTAATAAGAGTCTTAGATTTATTTGCATAAAATGTAGTTTACTAGAAGCATTTTCTCTCACCTGATGCCTACAGTTATTTTTTTAAACCAAACATGTATCGGAAATCCGGCTGCATTGCCGGCATGAAATAATCACTTATGTTCTCGAGGGGTTGAAACCAACATCGGCTGGATTAGACTAGAGGCGTTTTTAATGCTAAGCAAATGACGCAGAACGCTATTCGAGATGACAAATCAAGAGGAGAAAAATCTGATACGAACATGGGAAAAACAATCGGATGGTTTGGAATTACTTTGTAGCCTACAAGCATCGAATATAATCCTATATGCATAAATCATTCAAAGAAGTTAGGGTAGTTCTTTGAAAATGTTTTGTAAACACTTGAATTTAAGAAAACGGATATTGTTAAAGTCTCTGATCGTGGTAGAGTCATGTGCAAATCATTCAATTTTTGTTCTTATAGTGGCATTTTTATATTTTTATTTACTTTTCCATTTTTTAAATGTTTGAAGACAGTAGGAAACCAATGTAAATTCTAACATCTTGTTATTGTTTCAATTGTTTTGAATTTATTTTTTAAACCTGTGCTGAATAAGGAAATTTTACAGGAAAACATTTTAATGTTGGGGAATGTGGGACAGAGTGAAGTATTTTAGATAACTTTACATTTTGATAATGAATGAAATCAAAATTTGTTTTGAAAATTACAATGCAAGAAAGAATGATATATTTTATAATACAGCTTGCTTTGAAACGTCATTTTATATTTTTCGAACTAAATTTATACCATCAAAATGATAAATAATAGTAATAAGTGGAAAAAAATAATTTTTGTTTTTCATGGCATAAAATGAAAAATAAAATATTCGCTAATGAAGTATTTTCTATTTGATGAGTGAAAATTATTTTTGATCAAATGTATGAGCAAGTAAACGATTGAATGAATAAATCAATAGATAATGAAGTAAAAAACAGGTAAATGAATTAATATGTGAGAAAATAGTGAAAGAAAAAATAATGAATGAATAAGAAGAAAAGGGGTTGAATGAATTAATGAGAGAAATAGTAAATGACGGAATGTGGGGTAAATGAATTAGTTAATAAATGAATGCGTAAGTAGTTTAATAAATGACTGAACAAATAAACGAAATGCACTATTTCCGTTTTGCCTAATCCACTTTACTCAGCATGCACCTGACTAATAATTGTACAAAACATTCATGAAAAACATTTGCATAATATTAATCATTGCTCCGAATTAAGGTTATCCAACGTTTTATTGCACAAAAATTACCGATTTCTGCGAACACATTTCGGAGTTACAAGGAACTCCTTTTTCAATGCAAAGAAGTGTGAGCTTTAGGATAAAAAGTCATCCAAGAAAAGCTTTTAGCTTTTCAACATACAACAAACATTCAACATATAACAAATACATAATGTGTGATTATCATCATTTCTGACAATATGACTATTGCCGAATCGTACTTTTTTATTATTCACCATTTGAGAAATTAAATCTCTTGAAAAAATAAAGATTATAAATCCATTAAATGTCAAAGTAGACCAAATAGGGAAAAATTGTTTTCCCTATTTAAAAACAATATACCTTATGGAATAAGACTCCCAATTTTCCGTGGAATAGAGTAGCATAGTAAATATCGACAAGCAAGTATCGCATATAATTCGAATAGGTAAAAAACGGTGATGACTGTATGCAATAGCTAAAGAAAAATGTTAATAACACTCGAACACATATTAAGTTACGGCTAAAAACTATAACATTGAATGTGAAAAATATTTGCAAAAGCTACAAACGAAGCAGTAACACACTCAAACATTTTAAAAAAAAAACGTTCAATTTCTATAATTTATTAGTACAAATCTTAACCCATTAATGCCTAGCGTCCCTTTTTAGGGACGGCCCAAAAAAGGGTCTGAATTTCACCAAAATGAACATTTCAACCAAATAATAGTGTTCAATGAGTACCTTGGTATTGTTTCAATTCGTTATTAACATATTACAGCCCATAGCCATTGTAAAGTGTGTTCTGTAGCAGTTTTAATATGGTCTTTATCAAAAACTACATCGTTCAAAATCTCAAGGAAAAAAGGTAAGTATTCAAAATTATTCCCAGATTCCCAGTTTATGTTAATTGCTGATTTTATTTCTTCTTATAAAATGTCTTTTTAAATATTATATGGTGGACAGAAAAAAAAATTTAGTAAAAAAAGTATGTATCCTCTGGGGTCTAGCGTAACTTTTGAGGGACGATTTTTCTTTCCTTAATAAAACAATTATTTTTTACATAATATTTTTAATTATTTTTCCTGTTCATTAAACACTTTTATAACCAGCATACAAAATATCTTTGGAAAAAAATGTCAGGCATTAATGGGTTAACTTATTACAAAAAAGGTCTGTTCGTTGCTTTTAATTTGTTTATTTCAACACGCTTTTTCTTAATTCGTGATTAAAGTTTTTTGACAGCATCTTGTCACAAAGCAATATATTATCCTGTCCAAAAGTACATTTTGCGCGCCTAAAATTAAAATGGGTGCATTATTCTGCATTCAGTAAATTATCGCTGAAAAAAAAAAAAAAAAAAACTGAAATGATGAAATGACCGGCGGATAATCGAGAGCTTCCTATGTAGTTAAAATCACAGTTAAAGCATTCCAAATACTAAGCAAAAGTATATCTGCAGACCTGCATCATTTTTTCTAAGATGTATTTTTTATTTTTATTGCTATAAATTTTCTGTTTTTCCACTACTCCGTAAATACTAGAATTTCATATGATGTATAACTTTTCACTTTTATTGAATTCATAAGTTCCGTTTCTTTACTTAGCATTTTATTACCTTTATACACGCTATTTTCAGGTTTTTACATTTCATTAAAAAGATATTAATTAAATCATTGGTTGAAGAACACACTTCAATTAAGTCTTTCATTTGGTTAATTATAAAATGAATGAATGCATTTTCTAAGATGAAAAACTTCTCTTTTTTCGATTATTTTTACTGTATAAAAAGTTAAACTTTTTATAATACATTTACTACCAATATTTAAAAGATAATATCTCAATACATTTTACTTTTTTTTAAATATGTTTCCCGGGAAAAAAAATCTATTTTGCTTAATAGTTTGAATCGCGAATCGACAACAACATATTAAAATTGCATCAGCGAGCAACTCATACCCTTTTAACGAAATATAAAGTTTCCAATACTCTAAGGTAAACTTATTAAACTGATTAATGTCAATTTCTCACGAACTTTTTATCCAAGAAAGCTTCAAAAGGTTATTTAAAAAATAATAATGAAAAGTGACTAATGTCGTTTTAGTAAATTGAGATACAACATAACTTGACGTAGCAATTTATGTTTTTAAGTGTTCGTTAAACAGGGGAATAGTTTGTTTCAACGAGGAGAAAATAAAACAAATGCAGCATATTTCTTGATTTTTTTTTCAGCTTAATTAGTTTCCAACAAAATCAATCGGAAACAAACTCTTTATCTTACTCTATCTGATTTAATCCAAAATTCTATTGTGACACTGACCGTGAAATCAAATAAAAACAAAAAGTCTAAAGAATTAATCCGGAATTACTAGTTCCTGGAACACATCTGAATTTGATAAAATTCTTCCCAAAACAGATTTCGAAGTCATTGATGTATTAAATATGTGTCAAACTGCATGCATACTTTACGCCACGCTTGACGATGTTGTGTAAAATGTAAATAAATAAAACTTAGAACATACCATCGCTCATTGTTTGTTTTGCATTAATGGAATTTGAGAGATATCTTTGGCAGAATTTTATACCAATTATTACGAGATGTTTCACATTATGATGCAGTTCGAGTAGCACACTTCGTTTTTTAAAGGTTGTAAAATGGTTATTAACGTTGTAACAACCGCTTAAAAACGTTTATAAAACGTTTAAAGGTTATTTGTGCTACCTGGGATACTGGAGCTGGTTGTCGGGAAAAAATACGGGTAAGTGTAAATACAGTATGTCCATAAAGGATGTCACGCTTTTGAGGTGGAGGGGGATTCATCAGATTGTGACAGTTTGTGACAAAGGGGAGGTAGGGGTAATAAGAAGTGTGGCACTCATTTTTTATAAGAATATTTTTATGAAAAATAATGGCAAAGTGGGGATAGGGGCCTGGGGAAGTTTGACACTTTGTGACAAAGGTGGTGAGGGGGTCCAAATATTTTCAAATTTGCGGAATCACTTGCGTACAGCAACTATGGCCAAACCGATGTCGGGTTATTGTAAAATGTTATCTGGTGATCCTCGATGACTTGAAACCTTTCATCTAGCGAAGCAATTTATTTTGCTTTTTTCCTCTCCAGGCCAGTAGGTGGTAGATGTTTGAAGATGCTATTTTAGACATCAGCCAAATTTTCAAGATTTTTGTCTCATAGCGAGTGAAATAAAGGTAAATCAGGTGGTGCAGTGTTGGATGAGTATGGTGGGTGAGACAATTGACCATAAATCCTTAATTTTTTTCCAGGACTCATTTTAAGCTGTCTAGTTTGCATAATCCTGTTTTAGTGCCACACTTTTCTTGTTAACAATCGCTGGAATAAACTCGCTCGAAATAGCATCATCTATTATTTTCTTTTTATTCTAGTCGCAAAAATCTTGACAATTTGGCTGATGTCTAAAAGAACATCTTTGGATATTTTTAACTAAAATCAAATGATTTTTATCGATTTGCGATTGAAAATTTCCCTCTAGATGGTAGAAGGTTGCTCATAACGAGTATAATTACATCTTTGATCAGAAATAAGAACTTGCTTAAAATAAAGCGTTTGAACAAAATGACATCACCTTTCTGTTCTCCTAAATGACCTGTAAATAAGTTGGTGTGTGGGGTGTATCGATGTGTGTGTGTATTTTCCAAAACAATGGCAAAATAAAACAATACCGTATTGAATTGGAACATTTAGTCATTTGTTTGATTATAAGCTTATACGGACTTTAAAGCAGACCAAATACTATTGTGGAGAAAGGTGATGAATTATATTTTCTAGATATCTTTCCACGTCTAGAAACTTTTCCTTATCAGATTTTCATCAATGTCATATTTGTCGCAGCTCTTTGTGTCACTTTTACAGGCCTCTGACATAGAAAACGACTTTACAAACACGACATCATCTTTCTGCTCAAGTGATTTTTTTTCTCCGATTCAGTGATAGACTCTTCACAAATAGAAGAGTGATAAAAGAAATATAGGGTAGAGGTTGTTCCCTGCTTTTTGCGGGTCGAAGAGCCCGCCAAGAAGCGTGACATCTGTTGGCGACTTTCTGACACGCCAAGATTGACGGGATTTTGTTATTTATGTTAACAGGCGAACGAAAGTCAAGACTTCGGTTTTGATATTTTATGACACATGCGATTCAGAATGCATTTGGGTCGAAGTGAAACCAATTGAATGAACTTATGGCTGAAGTCGAATATTTTCATCAATACATCACTGTTTCTCTTTTGTTAAACTATTTCCATATATAAACACAATATTGCTTTCCCTTGATAAATGAAATCAAATTCTACAGTTGAGGAAAAAGAAATATGTTAACTACCTTACTGACTTTAAATCTAAAATAATTTTCTCCGAAAACAATGCGAGGAAAAAAATCATGTGCAGAAATCAAAATTATTTTAATTTTTTTTTTTTTTTTTTTTTTGGCCAATCAATAAAAAAAACTAAATAACGTGAACGCTAATCAATGTAAATAATAAACATGAAGCATTTCTGCTAATAACAAAATAAATGTAAAATGCAATGCAGACAATAAATTTACAAGTAGCAGTAACAACTACTTTAAAAATGGGGTTATTAAACACGAAATTACAAAACTAACGCATGCACGTCCGTATGAAATATTCTTGCAATTTTTACGTTTTAAGTACGCCCATTTCATCATTTATTTTTTTCTGCCCTAAGCGATACTTTTTACTTCTTCTTACTACTTTTACTTCTACTTATCTTCCACTGCGATATGCAGTCAAATTATTTTAGAAACTTACTATTTTCTCAGCAATAAACAGTTTCATTTTACTCAAATTGAGATACATCTTGCGTTCTTTAACGAATTGTAAAGAAACATTTACTGTGCAGTCCTTTAAAACTGCCTTTTGAGCGAAATTTATTAGATTCGTTTGCACTGGACGTTCGCTTAAGTTGATCCTAAACAATAAGTTCTTTTAATCCCGAATTTTTTTTCTCAAAGCATTTACAAAGAATAAAATCTCCAAAATGATTCAATTTTCCGAAAAATATTAATGGCACATAAAATTTCAAAATAGAGGAAAATTTAATATCCAACCTTTGAATCGATTACGAAAAGAGCACCAGTCGTGATGACATCAATTTAAACCCCCCAAAAGGCAGGTAGAATAATTGGCAAACATTAAATGTTCATACTTTGCCGAAATTCGGACGTTTCACTCACTTCACGAGTAGTAAAGCTTGGTAAATTTCGATTTCCTTAACTCTAATATTTGCACGACTCAGATCTGAGACACAAATATTTCTTCTTTTTTCTTTTTATTTTTTAACGTAGAAACACTGTTTAGAACTGTTTTACGAACCATCATTAATTGTGTTTTTTTTTTCTCACTTATTTTTAAAATTAGTTTATATGCTGATCTCTTAACTGCTTTTAATTTTGGGAAGTAGTATTATTTCTAATTATTTTTCGAAAAAATGGAAAGGTGCTGTATTGCGTGATTGAAAATTCCAGAAAACAACTTTTAATGTACTTCTCTGGATGAATTGTATTTTTTTTACCGGATAGCCTCTAGTCTCTGCATATAGAACTTTTATTGTAACTCGATTGTATATAGGGAAAAACGCCTCAATTTGGGACGCGATACCCCTCGGGACAGCTTTTTTCTTTTATTTTCTCCCCCCCCCCCTCAAACACACAGATTTTAAATTAAACTTTACCTCTTTGCTGGTGCAGATGCACGGCAATACAATCCAACTTACAGATATATTTCGATTATTTTTAAAAACAGATTGAAACTTATTCGGTCTTTAATCTTGCGAAAATGTAAGGCCAGTAATTTTCGCATAAAAGTTTGATAAAATGTTCCATGTAACTTAAATGAAAATATTTTTGAATACAAGGCAATACAGAAAAATATAAAAACTCTACTATGAGAATGGTGCGTAGTAACAGTTTTAGTGCTCGGAGCATGACTCACTAAAATTTCCTTTTGGACACATTGTGCACCTTTGGACGGGTGTTTCTAAAGATTATTCTGACGAATGAAATGTGCATAACTATTGTTGAAAACAGTTTAAAATATTAAATTTAATCTACATAACCTGATAACCTGTGTTCATTAATATTTTAACTGTTAATCCAAGTGGTTGGTCATTACCACTACAAATAACTACGATCTTTATCACAAATACTTTATGGAACATCTGAAAATATTCATCTTTTCCTGAATAAACAGTTCCGTGCATACCGTAATAAAGATATTAGACTTTTCAAACTTGCTTTTAACAGTGAAAAGTGTACCGCCGAGAGGTGTTAAAAGTTTACTTCTCATTTTTAGAATCTTTCTATAACAGATATACGATCAAAACCTTTTTAATGTAGACAAAGATTAAAAGAATAATCCTGTACACAATTGTGACAATACTTGACTAATTAAATTTGTAAAAAGGAAAGAAAAACAAGGGAAGACAATCTCTCCTACTGAAAAAAATATATGTTTTATGATATTCCTTAAAACATGAACTGTAATTAATTACGTAATTGTTTTTGCAGCTTTTTTTACTATAAATGTTTTTAAAAAAAATTGCAGCAGAAAAAGCTTTTAAACCTTTAAGATATAGACTGCAATAGTGTTATGTTGTGTCTAAGTTGAGTTCTGTAACGCAAACATCGCATAAATCTCATGGCCAGAATGGCAATTTGAGAAGTCCCAATTGAATTAATGGAAGCTTTACCTAAATGTTGATTTTATTATCATGAAAATAATTTTCTTAAATGTCTAAGGTCTTTTCACAAATCTTATTTTTATCGAGACTTTCTCTATAGCCTAATATCTGTACCTCAGAACCAGAACGACGTAAGTCCAAAAATTGCAATTTTCACTTTATTAGTGCATTGTTTGTAGAATCTTATTCCGCATCGACCCCCCCGTAAAACAAATTCCTTCATAATTATTTGGCACCATTAAAAGAGCGCAAGTCCCATCCTTTGCATGCATCCAACTATCGTTTTTCCCCTCCCCTGAAAAGTTGCAAAAATGGACTTACGTTACTCTGGTTCTGAGGTACAGATATTTGTTCTATATTTTTGGTTCAATATTAATACACAAAGCACGGAATTATCCCCACGAATTAAATGACGTTCAAGAGCAAAAATATGAAAACAAAAAAAAGTTTTTTTTTGCATAATTACTCTTTTTCCGGCTTTAAGAACATCTTTTCAGAACAATACATTTTTTTTTTCACTTTTATGTATCTTTATTCTGTTTCTTATTATATTGTTCTTCTATTGCCGACCTTATGTTTCTTTCAAAGCCTTGGAGAGTTCTCTTCAAAATACTTCTCACAAAAGACCGTACAAGGTTATAGCGTAACTATTCTTCACGCTCGTCTTAAGCATGGGTCATACGCGTTTTAAGCGCACCTTCCCGTGCGTGTTATTATTCAGAATCGTGTTTAAAACAGTGGAACGCGGGTTAAACAGGCCTATTTAGTAATTCCTCGGCAGCTACGGGCCGTTGACGAAAGTGTTTCCACCGATTATAGGCGCTCGAGTTTTTATTTAGATTTCCGATTGCCGCCGATTGTTATTAGGCAGAAACGGCGATGCGCTTTCGCGCGTAATTATGCGTTAACTCCTGTGAAAATTTTATTAGTGTTTTTTTTTTTTTATTCTGGTGGTGGAACGGAAAATAGGATTCGAGATTCTGCAAGTAAAGAAGAATCGTGACATTTCGGGCTGTGGTTGTGGAAATTCAACCCTGTGAAATTCGAACTGCGAACAGGCTCGTAATTTGGGGGCCCTGGGCCCTTACCCCCCCTGGGCAAATTCAAACTTAATCATTCGGCAAATTCAAACTTAACGTATAAAATAGGTAAAACGTACTTACCGCGTTAATTATTCTTCTACAAAGTTCAGTCTGAACTTTTTTGCGAAACAATAAAGAGAAAAGCAATAATCTAAGAGTTTAGTTTATAGCGGATAGAATTAATAATCCTATGCTTTTAATTGCTGTTTGTTCAATTGTAAATATTCAAAATAGTATTTTAATGAAACTGATTTTAACATTTCGTTAGCATAAAACCTTACATTTTCACATTTTCTGATCTACACGGATCCACAGTTAGCTTAAATATTATTAATGAAAAATTCTTACCAGAGATTAAACTTTAGTTGAATCGCTCAAACCAATCCAAAAATTATCGGCCATTTTTAGTGTCTCTTGGCAGCAGTATAACTTTGCTGTTTCGTAGGATACTTTGTCATATTAAGGAAAACTCCTTTAAAAATACAATCCCTCAATTCACAAACACAATAAATATACAACTCGCGATGATTCGTGACGCTCGACTTGTGAACACACAACAGAACAGTTCCAACACAGCAAGTTAAAGTTGCAGCAAGTAGAAGTTGTAGTTTATAATGCTGGAGTCACTAAACAGGATCTACCCAGTGAAATAGTGGAACGAAGATAAATTACAAGGTACACACACATTTTTTAAGAAACCAGAATATAATTTAGGACGTTATTATATTATTTTGTATTAGTAGAATGTAGTGACAACGGACTTATTTACTACATAAGCTCCAAAAGAGTAACAAACATGATTTCTTCCCCAAAATTATTATGTTTGCGAGTGATATATATACAATCTTGTCTGACTGGACCACATTTATTTAAAAGTGCATCTTTATTTACTAATATTTTTCTCGAGTGACTAAGTTTTGAGAAAAAATTGTAGTTTTTATTTAATACAAGTTCTGAATATGGCCCAACAAGACTTCTAATATTGAATCAAAGCCGTGGAATATGTACTATGTCATTAATGTCGCAATTGCAAATGATCCCCACGACAATGGTTCCCCCCCCCCCCCCCAAAAAAAATTGTTCATGTCTGAGTGAGCCTCAAAAATCTTGCGACAACCCCCCAAATCTGTAAATCATTCACTGAAATTATGCACCCAATATGTATTTTCTGAAAAACAAATTTGTCCTTATGTCAATTTTAATTAATGGAATTTAAAGGAGCAGTTGCAGAGTAACAAACGTATCAGTTGTTGCACAAAAAATTGCGGACTTCAATTATCTTATATCTTTATTTCACTGCATGTGTCTTATGAAGAGCATGGACCCTATTTGCATATAATATAATTAAAGTTTGAAGATTTCCAGAAAAGTAATTTAAGTAATATTTTTCACTCAGTTACGGACGTATCTCATAAGATACATGCCTTCCTGAGCTGAAAGATATTATTCAAATATTGTTCCAGGAAATCTTCAAACTTTAATTGCATTGTATACAAGTAGTGTCCACGATCTTCATAAAACACAAAGATCTGACATAATTGAAGTTTTTGAGTAAGGTGTTTCGGGAAGCAACTAATACGTCAACTTAAAATGGAACTTCCAAAGGATTCTTGTACGGTTTGCGCCAAATTAAATGCCTGTGTATTATTTTCTACACGGTGAAGATAAGTTTACTCTAATCACGTACATACATTTAACGCTCTATTCGATTTTCAACCTTCACGGATTACATTTTGATGAAAGTCCATGAAATTAAAATTTGAAAGTGCATATGTTATATGCTTCATGCGTGCTAAGTGTCAACGGGTATCGTCACCGTGCTTTTTACTTACTACTAGTCACGAACATAAAATTACTTACTTGCAAAAGGTAACAGGAAAAGGATTAGAAAAATATGTATTTAGGATCAATAAATAATCCGAAAACATTTGCTTTGCGACCACAAAATTTTGCTGTAATTATTAGAATTCCGCTTTGCGCCATTGCTGCTAAAGTAACAGCGATACATCAAGTCAGTCCCTATTTTCGAATTGCTTAAATCTCAACAAGCCGTGAAATCACTTTTGTTGAACAGCAAAGATCTTAGATAATGTTGTTACTTTGATGCTTATCGAAAGAAGGTAACGCTACTTCAGAAATGACAATTTCTCGTTGCACCGATTGAAGCATTACCGGCTTCTATTTTGCTGGAAGAAACGGAAAAGATTAAACCCTGAATGATTGAATACAGTTTTTCCTACGTTTTTCCACTATAATGAGACATTGATATTGAGCCATAGCACAACATTCACACATAAACTCTCTTGAGCTTTAGGGTGAGTGAAAATTCAGTTTGGCTTAAGATTTATTTTTAAACTAAACGAGTCATTTCAGCTGTCATTGAAGATTTATTCAACTACGGTAACATCCAATAAATCATTTAAAAATTGATGGATTGATTTTTTTTTTCGCATGGAAATAGCATGAAAATGTATCCATTAGAATAGCAATGTATCAATGTCGTATTAAACAATGAATTGGCGAAGAGCTTTTGAAACAGATACATAGGATTTTAGTAGAGGATTAAAATTCCTACCCTTTTGTTGCCGCTCTGATGTTTGAAAAGCAGTAGATGCATAGCAGAGTTCATAGTAAGAAGTAAAACTTTAACGTAAGTTACATAAAATTCGTACAGTTGGTTATTTGAAAAGGAAAAAAACATTTTGTGAGAGCCGATAAAGTTAATCATTTCCTTTATACTTAATATTTGATCTACTCCAGTGCTCCAGTAGAATTTGTAGTGCAACCAGTTCTAAAACATTGGCTTCGGTAAACGTTACTAATTTGTATCTCTTTTAATTGTTGGCGACATAAAGCCATAAATATGAGCTGCACGTATGCTTTTTATAAGTGGAATAAATGATTTGAGGTATATTACGTTATTATTTATTTATTTATTCATTTATTCCTAAAATTTCAGCTCGCCACCCATGTTCTGGTATTAAAAGCGTATATAGGTAAATGAGATCCTCTCTTACTTTTTTTTTTTTTTGATAGAAAAAAGTCCAGAAACTAAAAAATTTTTTTAATTGGCTTGCAGATTAAGTGATTTGGAACAGCTAACTCATAATTTAAAGATAGATGCTTCCCAAACCACGTTATTCTATTTTTCTGAGGAACTTATTTCACCTATACTATTTAATTACTGATTATCAATATATTCGTCAAAGCAACTATAGTTTTATACTTTCGAATTGAAGGTATACGATAAGACGAATAATAATACCATGATTGTCACTTTAACCCTATATGTCCCAAATTAATTTAACAATGAATTTGTGTTTTTTTTTTTTTTTTTTGAGTTGAAAATACGTCAAAAAACATTTTTACCGAGCATAAAAATTTCGACATTTTGGGGGTCTAAATCTCCCTTCGCTTTAGGGCCCTCAAGAAAACTGTTGTCGATTTCAGGTACCATTTTTCGGCCTCTCAGGAATAGTAGAAGGAGTGGTACTTAAAAGCTTCAGCATGATTCCAGCCATTTAAAGGATTCATAATACTAAATTAATATAAGCGGGACTTCTGAGTCTCGTCGGGGCATAAAGGGTTAAAGAACTTGTTTAGATGCAGTGAGATTTGATTCCATAAAGGCCGGTAGATGATTTTCAAACTGTTCGGAAAACACGCTTTTAATCGGCTGTTTTTTACGCCGCGGTATGCAACCTGGATAATCTGTACAGGGAATATCAAAAGTTCCCTGTGCTTTATATTATTCACTTTTTATTATTTCTAAATTTAAAACTTTATAAAAGCAAAAAACTGCAAATATTGGCCTTACCTGTGTGTTGTTTGTGAGTAAAATAGTACTTTTGTTGTGTGTTTGTGTCCTTTGAAAAAAAGTAAAATTGAGAATTTTATTGAGCTGTATGATTGTAACAAACACCAACGATTCATAAAAAAAAGAAAAAAAAAACTGAAATGATTCTGACACCATTCCTGTTGATTTTTATTTTAAATAACCTCCCACACAAACCTAAATATAACCTGTTTTAATTGATTGATTCATTTTGTTACTGAACCTTTATGAAATTTACATTTTTTTTTTTTTTACTTGCAGTAAAAGTAATAATAACTTTCATTATTATCATCACCATTGCTATTACTGCTTTTACAACTAATGGCGCATTTGTTGCTAAGTGTAAATATAAAAGAACTCAGTTCATATTCCATCAAACTCAAATTTCTGTAACTTGACCCAATTAATCTTTTGTCCCGTTCATCTCGTCACGCAGGTAAAACTAGTTAAAATCATTATTTAATGCCTGAAATTGATATTTCTATTTGACCTTGATCTCGCAAAAGGTTATTTCATGTCGCGCTACACGTCCGATTAAGCACTTGGTTTTTATCGTTCCTAATGGCCGATTTCTATCGTACGAAGTGAAGTGAAGAGAAACAAATATAACTTAATGAAACATGTATCTATGCCACCTGTACGTCTGATTTATTTTATTACTTTTTTTTCCAAAACATATGAAATTCAACTTCTCAACAAAACTACCTATTTCAATTGCTAATTGAATGCATGCATTAATATTTATACCTTTCTCACTTACTTAAAGATTTATGGTAGGGAAAGTTTATAAAAATGTGAGTGTATAAGCATGAAAATACTTCATATTCAATGTTATTTTCGACAAAAACACTTTTGTTATGCACGCTACACCCGCATACATTTTTCATGGTTCCGTGCGTTTCTTCGTCTTCACAAAACATCAGTTCCCAATCTGAGGGTATTATAAAAATAATGGGTGTAATATCTAACTAACTAATGGTAAGGTTTTATTAACCCCTGGCGCAACAAGGAAGGGAGTTATAAGTTTGACCTGTCTGTGTATCTGTTGATCTATGTATATGTGTTTCTGTCCGTGGCACAGTACATCCTAAATGGAAATACAGTACATCCTAAACGGAATATTTTTTTTTTTTTGAAAGGTGAAGTGATCGAGAGTGTTCTTAGCTAGGTCGCGTCTTTGGATGACAGTAATTAACACAGATATTATTAAAAACCTTTGAAATGTTTTTCGCGATTTTTCAAGTGAAAACATACCGGAAAATTTAAAACAATAGTACCAAAACAAAGAAAAAAAATCTGCGTCTAATAAAATGTGTTTGGAACTTCTATGTAAAATAGTTCTCGAACTACAACGTTTTTTAGCAAAAACGGCTAAGGCTTAAATCTATAGGATTGGGAAACGATGTCGTTGTTGGCCGGCGATTGAAGAAAACTCGATGATTTAAAATGTTTATCTATTCCCAGTTTCTATTTGTGAGCAATTAAAATATTTGTAATTGATTTAAGTATAAGAATTTTCAATTTTCCTTCTTTATGCTGCTTTTGCGACTAGCAAATTTTAGTAGTAAGCATTATCTTTCCTTTTCCGTGTTTACCACATCCTCTCGAAAACAATTAAATTTAGATTTAAAATGCTTTCTGACCAGAGAAGTTCGTTTTAATATAAGATCGGAAATCAGGGTTAGGGGTTGTTTAAATTTTTAATTTAATCTTAGTACTTGTATTAGAATGGGCGCGTTGGATAATTGTCTCTCGTACCGCCCCGTGTAACAAGTCACGTGATCCCAAGGAAAACTGCGATTGCTGAAACTTGACTTAAACCCTTTGGCACAAAATTTAATTGTGACGTAATTCCTTTAAAACAGCAAAAAGATAAAAAAAACACGAATGTCATCCTCACTCTTCAAATATATTCTTAAATTTTTGTTCCAAAGAATAGATTAATAAAAGCTTTTAATAAAAGTCGAATTACCATCTCCTAAGACAACTTTCAATTTTCATACACAACTTATAAAGTTAACCGGATCATTTTTGTTTTACTACTGGCATTTTCACTCAAGATCTATAAGTAGTTTCATTATTTTAGTTATTAATTGTTTCCTTTATTGTTTTTTTTTTCTTTGGTTCTAAACTTTTTCGTTATGGATTAATAAATTAATTTTGATGATAGGGGCTGTAAATAAGTAAAAACTTCGTTTTCGTTTTTTTGTGGAAATGACTACTCTCAGCTAGTTTTATATTTATTTTTAAGTAGTGTATTTCAACGCATAGATGAGAACATTTCATATTTCGCCATTGTAGACAGGCACATCATAAAATACACTTCCCATTAATCAGAAGTTTTTTTTTTTCTTTTCATTAATGCATATTGCGAATCCATTTGTATCCCGTTTAAAATCCAACAATATGACTCATCGCAAATCCAGTTTTTATACATTTTTCACTGAGCTCTCTTAAACACTTCTGCTAGCTTACACATCCCACCAAGTGATAACAGTTAAATTTAAGCTTTATTTATTCCTTTTCTTTTTTTTACAATGTCGTTCCGAACCTATGTCCTTGATTTCCAATGCTCAGCGAATTGACATCAAAGAGCGTCACGAGCAGCTAGCCAAGGATGAACATCTGCTCATAAACTTGGCTGTTTCAGAAAAAACATCCGCTCCAGTTGTGAGGCATTCCGAACGAAAACATAGATTACCAGGTGTCAAGAGAACACGTCCAGTAGCAGAAAGATCGGGAAATGCCGCTTTGTGGCTCGGATCGATATCCAGTATTAACCTCCACGGATATCGCTCTTACATTTCCGTCCAGAAAATTGAATGCGACTGATATACAAATATCGCTTCAATGTATTTCAATGTCAAAGAGAAATGCTTTAGATCGTCGTTTATCCGGCCCCTGTTTATCCGGATCTGCGGATAAAATTTGTGCAGTTTGAAAAAGTTCTATGGTCACATAAATATTAATTTTAACTTATGATAGCTGAATTATCCGGATCTGCGGATAAAATTTGTGCAGTTTGAAAAAGTTCTATTGGTCACATAAATATTAATTTTAACTTATGATAGCTAACTACTGGCGAACTAAAGTACGCCAAATATTCGCTTTTTGTTTGGTTAAACGTGCAACTCGTGCATTAATCGCGCTAGCTTATGTATATAATTTTTTTAGAATGTTTTTCTGTCACTGCGTGAGAATCTATCTTATTAATTTTTCAAATTTCATGATTTACCCCTAATTTTATAGTTTATCTCGTTTCGGCTGATGATTAAAAATAGACCCACTGCCTAAAAAGTGTGTGTGTGTGTTTTTTTTTTTTTAATGCAAAAACTAGTTTTTTCATTAAAGATTCCATAAAAAAGATTGTATGCATACGAAATCAGTTGGAAGTATGGATCTGATAATGCATGGGAAAAA
>JAXGGA010018527.1:0-21907 GCA_038373865.1 Uloborus plumipes
ATTTTAACAACCAAGTGGGTACATTAATTAAGTGTTATGTGTCTCAGTAAAGCATGTAAGATTTCTGCTTATATGCCCACATAAAACCAATAAATAATTTTTCCTTTTCACCAAATAATTAGATGTTTACAATTTTGTCAGACGTCTATTTGCGCCCGAGCCCTTCAATTGCTAACACTGATCTAAATTCAAAGCAACAAATAGATCAACTTATATTTACAACAGAAAAACAATTTTCGCTATAGAAAAAAAAAAAAAAAAGTGAGAGATTGAGTGTATACAACTCATAACCTAGCAATTCAAACATAACTACTTTTGTGCAACAAAAGTAGACAAATATATTACTGTGTGCAACAATGCTTTGGGAGGGAGTATTTGGGAGAACATGCCCTGTTAGAGTTCAGAATACTTCTGCCAGCTTAAATTCAAAAAGCAAACATTTCTTTTCCCACAAAAGGTGGTTTGAAACCAAATTAATTAAATTTACCTCATTTTTAACATGATAAACCAAATATTTTGTCCCCCCCCCCCCCTAAACCACAACACTGCTGTTCGATTAATAAAGTAGCTGCATTATCTAGGGGATTCAAATAAGTAAGACACAACCATTCCAGACAACTGGTTCTGTATTGTAACTGAAATTTGTATAGTTTCTTACATTAATACAAATGTATTCATTTTTATAGATGCAATATTGTTATTCATATTGTATTGATGTCTAAATATTTTTCTAACGTCAATTTTTGAGCAGAGCTAAATTAGTTCCTAGCTAGAAATATCTGCTTCTCTGAATGATTGCCATATTTAAGTGACAGCCAGCAATCATTGGACCTTATGAATAATTGTTGCTTTGAGCTTCCATTACAATTTATTAGGGGTGCAACATCAATGGTATATATAGATAGATCAAAAAACATTGATGTTTTCAAACATCAATGTTTCAAAGCATCGACCTTTTTCCAGATATACTTTACTTATTATGTATATATTTGAATGTTCAGTAACCGCTTATTACATCGGCCCTTGCTATATGATTCTATCGGATGTGTCACTTTTATTTACATCATTGACTTTGAGAAACATCGAAGGTAAAAACATCAATGTTTCCCAAACATAAACATCAATGTCCCACCTCTACTATGTATATATAGAAAAAGAAACAGAGGGGGATAGTTACACAACATTTTAACATTAGTTACACAACATTTACACAAACAGTTACACAACATTTTCACATGCAGACCCAAAACATGCTGGATCTTTTAATGTAAATTTTTAAAAAGAAAAGACTAACCTTATTTGCTATAATAATACATATATCTGTTACTACCAATTGATTGCATGGTGCATTTTCAGTTGCACGGCGATATGTAATATAGGTCTTTGAACCGCTATTATTTACATTGGCTGAACGACCTTGAAGTGTGGTCATGACCACTTCACTGTCGGCCATAATTTTCTCCTTTCCTTCAAACAAAACCCTGTAAACATAAATAAGCCGAGTTAGTAATCATACAGAAGTAGTCTATCACAGTAGTTTTTAAGTTCATTTTTTTGACTTAATTTTTGTAATTTACTCTTGGATACCTCCTAATATTTTTACAACCAATGGTATGGCCAAGAAGAGACGGCTACTTCTCCCCCAGATTAAAGCATGCAAGTGGACCAGATCATAATGTTGAGTTTAAACTTTATTACTAAACACCAACATCGTAATGGGCTTCAGCAGAAATTCTATTCCTGATTCGAAAATTGATTACATTAAGCAATCCAATGATCACATAAAGCGCTAATTTTAACATAAAAATATAAAAAGAAAATTGAGACTGAGTGCTTCTGATAACAATAAGCAACAGATAACATAAACCATGATCACATTAAGTGAAGACTACTGTATCTGCCTTGAGATAAGTATTGCCAAACTTCTGAGAGATAGACAAAATGAAAACCTTTTTAAGAAAAATTGAGTAAAAAACACTTTGAAGAGTTGTAAAATAAAAATAAGAGACTTTTCAAGATAGAAACTTGGTTAAGATATGCAAAACTAACTGCTTACAGAACAGAAGTTATATTAATATTAATATTTCAACAACAGTTGAAAAGAAAATTTAACAACTTACCCAATATCCACCAAAGGCGGCTTATCTCTTCCTCGCTTGTAACAAAAATATATATTGGGACTCCGCAAACTCCCATGATTAAGGTCAGCATTCAAACCTGTTTGAGTATGTTCTATACAGACATAACCTTTAGGAACTACTTCGCCTAAGCTTCTAATTATTACAGTAACATCCGTAATTGGAACTGAAGAATGGGTAGTTTTCGGTACATTTCCGTCTCGTGAAAATTCATCTAAAGGGGAAGCATTATCTTGGAGCCCAGCCACTACAAAGTAATCAGCAACTCTTTTATCGTCCATTCTTCAAGAGCAACATCATTGGAGCTGAGCTGTTATTTTGGAAGCTGACCTGCAAAATGGGATACCTCTGTTAATATTTAATTAAACAAAAGTTAGATTTTGAAATTGAATTTAAGAGAACAGGGTATCATATTGTAATGAGGTTGAATAGTTTGTATGCAGGTTTGCCTAACTTGCAACGTTACTGATCAAATACAATAAAAATTAAAGAAATCAACCATGGGTGCTCATATGCATAAATTCAGTATCCCAGTCAATCCTGTAGCTGATCTGAACATCTTTAAATTTTTACATGCAATACTTTTTCCTTGCAAATGAGATTTTCTTATTGTTGGTTAAAAATATATCCAATGAGCCTACTTTTTTGGTCAGTGGAAACAGGCTCTTAAAATTAATACAAGTAGAGACAGACTTAGTAGACTTACGCGACAGATGAATTCCAAGACAACTTACATAAGTCAAATTTTCACTTTGAAAGAGGTTATGTATATGAATTTCTTTTAAACATACCCAATTTTTTTAAACATTTGTAAACGA
Source organism: Uloborus plumipes (assembly GCA_038373865.1). Classification (NCBI taxonomy): domain Eukaryota; kingdom Metazoa; phylum Arthropoda; class Arachnida; order Araneae; family Uloboridae; genus Uloborus; species Uloborus plumipes. The sequence goes on from JAXGGA010018527.1 coordinate 2,957, forward strand.
CTTTCAAACTGTTTTCAAATGCTTTGTACTATGTATTACCGTTTCTTATGCGAAGAACTGAATTTTTACTGTATTTTTTAAAAAAAAGTATTACTCAATATAAAATACTGTTAGGATGCAGACTTAATAAAACATCAATAAGAGACACTTCACACTCCCCCGTACCTACCATAACTCATGGATGGGGCCCTGAAGAGCGCTGTTCTTTTGAGGAAGATAAAGGGCCGAGCAAACCCCTGGTGCAGTACGGTCAGAGGTAGTTTCACATGGAAAACTTTGTGACCAACCCCCTTATTTAACTTCACCCAGCCACCATTAGTAGCAAACGTGGAACTATGATCAAACCAAGGACCCTCCGGTTACAAGTCGGACACCGTACCGATCAGGCTACCACGGCCCATCATTGGAAGACTGAGACACAAAACAGTATGAGACGTACAGTATGTTGTAACAATAAAATGATGTACTTTAATAGTAGTACTGTACAGCAGGCATGTGCTGTGACCTGAGTGGTAGTTAGTGGCAGTAGCAGTAAAGGTGCTGCAATGCCGAAATTCAACTCGAACAAGGCTTTTATTGCCTAAAAAAACAGTAAAACAGTGTAACTGTTAGGAGAGAAGGTGGAACTCTCTGTACAGCAAACTCTTCTTTGGTGAGCTTTGGGCTGTTTTACGTTTGTTTTGAACACAAAACAAAGAGCAGTACAAAGTGTTACAATAAATAGCTCATTCATAAAACACTAAACCTATAAATAATGCATATTATGTAGCAAACTATTTCAGATAAATATGGCAAAAATAATATTTCAACTATTTGACATTTATTAAGAATGCTACAGAAGCAGAAAATTGCCACAATTTCTCATTTATAGCAAAGGAAGGAATTATTTAACACTCAATTTTTTATAACATTTTTATGCCACTAACAGCATCTTTTCTGTGCTACTCATCACGTAAAACATTTTTTTGTACTTATGCGTTAACTGGGCCACGCAAAGAATCGCCAAATAATGTATCGCTAAATGAATTAGAATTTCACCAAATTTCTTACCACCATATTTGTTTACTATTGAGCGTACTTTTGTTCCGTTGACAGACTTGTCATCCACTTTGTTGGCAACATTGGCGATTTTTTATTTTTCACTTGCGTCCTGCTAACGGATAAGGACAATTTTTTTTACTATTTTTGCTGAAATCACGATACACAGCATTTGATCCAGCTTTCAACGCAATTGTGGCAAATAAAAAAAAAATGTCAAACAAATTTCAAACATTTTAGTGCACTTGGTTCCGCAAATGGAACCTTTTCCGCACTATTAATTATTGAAAATTGATTGAAAGTTTTTAAAACCCTCCACCCTATTAATGCACTTTTGTAGATGATGGATAGTAAGAATTGTTCACTGAAAATGCATTCTATATTGCAGGGCGAAATGCATATAATTCATTTATAAATTATCATAAACTTATCACATATGTAATGAGAATTAAACTAGAATAAATAGACATTTATGTTTATTAGACATTGCTGAATAATACTTAGTTATTTGTATTTTTTAAAAATCCAATGAAAAATATCAAATTCATCAAAAAGAAGAAAAACCCTTGCTTTTTAAAAAGAAACTAGAAGGAATACTCCACATACCAATTTAGCACTGATTATAGATCACAAAAACATATAGAAGTAAGTTAAATTATTAATAATTTAAATGAATTGTGAGTTTGTGTATACAAGCAGCTGTCACAATGAAGCTCCTAGTAGCGTAGAGGCATGTGCAGATTTAGTTATGCATATTTTGCAATCATATAAGTCACAACACTACTCTAAACTCATTTTGTTACTCCTTTTGTCAGATCCATCCACAAGCTCACATTCCTTGCATTGAAAAGAGTGTCCCTCATAACGCCTAATAAACACGTATATATGCAACATTCTTTAATTTTTGTGAGTTTAAATGTCAAATAACCTGAATTTGCATTTCTACACAAAGGTATATATTTATTTCTTAGATACTGCAATGTTGATTTTTTTATTTATTTATTTTTTTAATCTAATAGTATTTAAAACGTAAAATGCGCTTCATAAGTTCCTAATTTGTAAGCAAAGCTTCGTGCACCATCGTATGTCTTTCTTTAATTTGCTCTGTAAAGTTGAACTTCGCAAAAAAAAAAAAAAAAAAAAACAATGAAAGGAACAGCAGTTTATGACAAAATCTCGTCACGTAGCATAAAGGACGTAATACTCATTATAGAAGTTTAATAGAAGTACAGGGAATTTCTTGACACAATGACTTTTTAGCTTCAAAGAAAAATTCAAACAATGGTATACCGAGAAGGAAAACACCAACAACATTGTTACTAACAAAAGGAAAAATAAGTTTACAAAATACTCAAATCAAAAACATTTCAACTAATATTGTTAGTCGACTAAAATTTAAATTCTATACATTTTCTAGAGCTCAAAAGTTTTGTTTACAATTAAATAAATGTCTAATTTACCCCAATCCCAAAGTCTATTTACATTCCTTTCAATATACTGAGTAACTGTAAATAAAAGTCGCCATTAACTGTAATTGATACCGGTGCCATCTAAAGAATAAAAGCAAAATAAAAACCTTTTAAGTTTACTCCAAGGCTAAAATCAAAAGTACAAGTTTTCTTTAAACTATATTAAAATAATGAATGGATATTGCAGCATAAAATATGTAATCAAAATTAAAATATCGTCCAGATTCTCTCTTTACTATATTTTATATCCATCGATAACTTAGCTATCTTATTAATGTTTACATGATCACTAGTTATCCCGGGATTTTTGGGGAGCCCTAAGAAATATTTTTCGGAGAGAAATTTGAAAACCTGAAAAATCTATGCTTATATACTCATAATATAAGCAAAACGTTTCGACTTATATACTGTGGAACGTATTTACAGTATGATCCGGAAATATGTAGCAGCAATTTGTGGCGCAAATTCAAGCACACGTACTTTTACATCGCATTTGCTGCTGGTTTCAGCAACTGCTTTTTAAAACCTTTCTTTAAAAAACTGAAATTTTGTGTCGAATCGTATTTATGCGTTATTTATGCATTAGTGATTTATTAGTTTTTACTTCTGTGCGGCGTCTTTCAGTTTCTGTCTTTGTGAGCATAAGGGCGTAAGATTTGCGTTAATGATAATATTCGCACCTGTTATTGTCCCTTCTTATCTTCCTTTATAATTTGGCCGCATGTTTTCCGGTAACCCTGTATACATCGATTTTCCACATTATATAAATGCATGTTTTCAAAATTAATTACTTGTTTGAAATTACAACTGCCCTATCCAAATGGAATGAAAAGTTTGGACACCGCAAATTCGCATTGTTGGGGCAGAGACGTTTGAGCCCCATAATTCACTTTTTCTCAAAATATTTACACATTTAGAATTATGTGTAGTGTACATTCAGATTAAGTTCATTTTTACAGAGAATGAGCAATGTTTTAAGTATATATTTTTTGTGAATAAAATCCAGAAAATACAGAATTATCAATGCCTCGGTAGTGATGATTTATCTTTCGCCTTGCCATTGAATTACAATGTGTTTTAATATTATTATTATTATTTTTTTAGCTCAACTGTGTGGTTTCTGTTTTCATATTGTTAACCGACTTCAACAAAGGAGGAGGTTATACAATTTGTCGGAGAAATTGTTTTTTTTTTTGGTATGTTATAGGATTACTCTAAGACGCCTGGACCGATTTCAAAAATTCTTTTTTTGTTCGAAAGGTCTTTCTTTCCGATTGGTCCCATCCTCTCGTGGTCCGGGTTCGATAACGGGAACCTGCAGAAATCCTTCGAAAAAGAAATTGGTATCATAGTAATCGTAATAATGACCATTTTGAACGCCAGGCTTCTTTGGATTGCATAATGAAATTTCTTTCTATGGTCTTTTTGAAAATTTTAAACCGAGTATCTTTCTATGTCCTGCTTTTTTCTCCTGAACTCCAACGAACTGAAAGTCGCACCAGGTACTGATTGATTCGTAATATTTCAGGTTTTATTAGTCTTAATTTACATACGGTTTGATAAAGGAATTCTGAAGAAAGTGAGGAAAATCTCCAAATTTTTGCTCAAATTTAAAACGATTTGTCCTAAATGATTAAATATAAAATCCATTGTAACAGAACGTGATTGATATGAAACAGTTATTATAATAATCATGAAAATTTTGAATGAAGGCTTAACTGAAGCAAACATGAAACTCATTAGCCGGCCACGTATGTAATATGTCGTGAAATTTTATGAGCTGCGAGAATCTAGTGTTGTTTTGAAATATAAATTAGTTGAAAAGCCGTAATATTTCGCCTTTAATTAAACTAGTACACAAATAAATGCCAGAGAATAACAAGGATTGTTTTTTAGTGTCAATCGTTTAAAATTTTAGACGCGTTGATACTTTCTTTCTTTTTTTTTCATAGTTTATTTTATGAAGCATTTACTTAAGAAAATTAGGTGAAGTTTTGCAATGGAAACATTACCTTATTTCATATGCACATGTACACTAAAAAGAATAAAATAAAAAAAAATTTGAAAAAAAAAAAAAAAAATGAACCGACTTCGGAACTTCACTCAGCAAATGCTCTAAAAAGTAAAAAATAATTTTATTCTTTGAACACCATTGGTAATACATTTAAACATAAGTTTTGAAGTCGGCGCAAAAACTATAGGTAAAATGATGTTTACTATATTTTGCCAACATTTTCAGAGAAATCATTGAAAATTGAGAGCTGAATATTTGTACCATTACATAAATATGTATTTTTCAATGAATGCGAATAAAGAACCTGGATTCATTTAAGGGGTCTAAGGAGTTTTAAAATGAAAATTTTTCGATTTTCTGGAAAAAAGGTATGTCATATAGAATTTAATTCTGAACAGTTTGATACCTCATTTTTTACCATAGGCAAAAAACTTTTTGAGTTATCGTAAAAAGACTTTAACTATCCCCAATGAGTTCAATGTTAACAACAGCTGTTCAAACCTTTTTTTCTCAGTAGTCGGTGTAACACTTTGCATGCATGATATCTCAAAAAGTGTTTCATTGATTTTTGTAAAATTTTGCATGCACGTACGTATAGCCAATCTCAACAATCTGGACCTAAATTTAAGTTTAAAAAGGAAAAATAAATGTTTTTATTGAAATTTAAAAAATAAGAATAAAAATTTGTCAAAACTTCGGGGGATTAATATTTTTTTCTGAAAAACTGAGTTTGATTTTTGAAAAAAAATTTGGTTCAGATTGTTAAGATAGGCTATACGTACGTGCATGCAAAATTTTATAAAAATAAATGAAACACTTTTTGAGATATCATGCATGCAAAGCGTGAAACCGACTTCTGAGAAAAAGAGGTTTGAACAGCTGTTGTTAACATTAAACTCATTTGGGATAGTTAAAGTTTTTTTAGGATAACTCAAAAAGTTTTTTGCCTCTAGTGAAAAATGAGGTATCAAACTGTTCAGAATGAAATCCTACATGACATATATTTTTTCCAGAAAATCAAAAATTTTTCATTTTAAAACTCCTTAGACCCCTTAAATTTATATTCGAATAAAAAAATTCGAATTTAAATTTAGTTTCGAATTATTCTATTTAGCTTTTTTGCGCCGACTTCAAAACTTATGTTTAAATGTAGTATCGATGGTGTTTAAAGAATAAAATTATTTTTTACTTTTTAGAGCATTTGCTGAGTAAAGTTCCGAAGTCGGTTCAATTTTTTTTTTCAAAAATATTTTTATAATTTATGAATTTCTCCAATTGTTTTAGCTTGATGCTACTTCTCGGATTTTTTTTTTTGTCTACAATCCTGCGTAGAGATGGGAACGGTTAGGGAAAAAGGCGGAACATTTTGAAGGAAAAAAAAGTTTTCTCTCTCTCTGTGTCTTTTTTCCGGTTATTTTCACTCGGTATTCTGACATTCAGAGGTTTATAATATTTACATTTCAATTATTTCTCTATTTAAACACTTTTTAAGTTAAAAATATCCTTCATGAAAATATTAACTTTGATAAAGCAAGTTGAAAGATAATTTAATTTATCTGTGCGCCAAAGTAGTATGTGATACTTTTCTCACTTAAGTTGCAAATGCATATACAGGACAATATCAACAACATAAATCAGTGAGTTTCAATTTTAATGTATTTTCATTTAATGTTTCTGTTCAGAAACTTTAGAAAAATGTTTTTCAATAATTTTTTTATTATTATTTATCAGACACCTTCTAATGAACATCTTATTTGTGTGAAGACATAAAATAATTTTGGAAAAAAATAGAACCGACTTCAGTTGGAAATTGCTCAAAAAAGTAAAAAATAATTTTTTTCTTTGAACACCATCGAAACTACTTTTAAACATAAGTTTTGAAGTCGGCGCAAAAACAATGTATAGAATCATACGCAACTATATACATTTTAATGGATCCAGGTTCTTTAAAAGCCTTCGCATACATTTCATTCATTACCACACATTCATGTAATGGTACAAATATTCTGCTTTTAATTTTCAATGGTTTCTCTGAAAAATGTTGGCAAAATATGGTTAAATATCATTTGACCTATCGTTCTTGCGCCGACTTCAAAACTTATGTTTAAAAGTAGTTTCGATGGTGTTCAAAGAAAAAAATTATTTTTTACTTTTTTGAGCAATTTCCAACTGAAGTCGGTTCTATTTTTTTCCAAAATTATTTTATTTTATTCTTTTTAGTGTAAGTGAATGAGGTGCTTATGAAATGAGGTAATGTTTCCATTACGGAACTTCACCTAATTTTCTTAAGTAAATGCTCCATAAAATAAACTGAAAAAAAAGGAAGAAACTATCAACGCGTCTAAAATTATAAACGATTGACATTAAAAAATAATCTTTGTTATTCTCTGGTATTTATTTGTGTACTAGCTTAATCAAAGCCATTTAAATATCAACGGTTTGTCAACTAATTTACATTTCAAAGCAATTCTAGTTTCTCGTTGTTCATAAAATTTTAACACATACTACGTACGTTACCGCTAATGAGTTTTATGTTAGATTTAGTTTAGCCTTGGTTCAAATTTTTCATCATGATTACTATTAATATTGCTGTTGCGAGGCAAAAAATTTTTGCAACAATGAATTGAAAATTTAATCATTTAATGGGGAAATGACATTAAATTTACTGTTTTCCATAATAACTTTTTTTCTAGTGAACAAATATCGTCATAGGAGTACATGGTACCTAAGTTACACCATCTCCTATCGATTAAAAAAACAATCGTCCAAATCGGTTCAGTAGATCATAAGTTATGTGCGAACAAACAAAAAAAAAAAAAACCATACGCTTTGAATTGAGAACCTCCTCCTTTGTTGAAGTCGGTTAAAAAATAGAGGTACTATAAAACTTCATTACCATTCCCTGTTCCCATCAGAATTTATGCCTTTAATTGTCTTCTTAAATAGCAAAAAATGAAAAATAAAATTTATCTCTAAAATAGATTTTTACAGTGTTTCAACTATCCTAATTTGAAATCAAGTTTCTTTTATGCCTGATTGAAACATTGATATGTTTCTTGCATAGTTAAAATAAAACTTGTCCCTAGCATTTTGCTGCAATATCCGACAGTTATTACAGGCTTTCATGATTACATGATGCAATTAGCGGCTCAAATAACTTCATCTTTAGTATCAGTCATTTTAATTTAGTTAATAAATTTAAAATTTCTTGTGTAGAAACTTCTGAGTTTCCTGTTTAGATTTGATATCATTTATCAATGTAAACAGAATAAAAATTACTTCAATCATAACCATCCTTACTCATCGAATTAACTTTTAACATTATCGTTCTTTCTGTGTTTGTAATAAGTGAACTTTCGTTCAAGATATGCAAAATTTTAAGGAAGGCTGCCATACTCTTATCAGGAGATCTGTGTTAAATGTCACTACCATCCATGTCATTAATATCCAGCACAGCACAAAAGTTATACACATGCTGTTGTAAAAACAGACTGAGGACAATGTGTGATTGCTTGCAAGTTAATTTTCTAAACTGAATAATTTATCACATAAGTTTCTTCGAAACTCGTTTCAAAAAATCTGGTATGGACCCCACACTACTTCCTTTTACGTGTTAATTTCTTAGTAGTTGCCTTAAGTGTTAAAAAAAAGTGCTTGGAGTGAGCAAGGTAACAATTCAAATATTTGATCCCTAATCTGCCACGAAACAATGCAAAAAATATTTTACAATGGTTAATTTTCTAATTATTGCTGATTTTAATATCATTCAGTGAATTTTTCACAAAATATTGCCAATAGCGCCAAGTTGAACCCAAATTCAAAAAATAATTTTTTCGCCAAATTTGTCGCCAACTTGGCGATATGTCGCCAAGTTGGCGTCAAACACTTGGCGACCAAAAGCTTTGCGACATATCGCCAAGTGGTCGCGCCAATTCATATCACTTGAGTCTGCATTGAAATTAACACTGATTTACCCCAAAAAAGGGGTAAAACACCCCTTTCGGAACATTCGAATGCAACCACAAGGGGAGGTGCACAACTAGACCATCCTCAGAGCCTACATACCAAGCTAGAAGTTTCTAAGGCATATAGTTTTTGAGTTATGCGAGACACATACGCACATACATCCGCACACACATCCGCACATACATCCGCACATACGTACATACAGACGTCACGAGAAAACTCGTCGTAATTAACTCGGGGGTGGTTGAAAAGGATTTTTCGGCTGCTTATATGTTGGTAGGTACATATGCACGTGCTGACAGGTCGAAAAAACTACTGAACATTCATTCGGGGGCGAGCAAAATCAAAATTTAGACTCAAATTTGAGTGATTTTTTTTTCGCGATCACAATACTTCCTTTACTACGTAAAAGGAAGTAAAAACAGTTGATGAATGTTTTTAAAAGATTTCAATACTTGAACATTTTTAATATATTTGTTTTGATTTTAGATAATAACTTTAATGAAGCATTAATTAAGCAATTAACTCATGAACAAAAATCAAGGAAAACTAAGAAAAAAATGAATTTATAAAATTTATTAAATTAAAAAAAAAAAAAAAAACTCTTCATAACTCTGAAATAAATAAAAGGCTTTTGCAATTTATTAAAAACGCATAAAAAATGGCTTAACAATTTATAAAATCACACCATACTCAAAATTAACTGCTAAATGATAATTTAACTACTGAATAATACTTCGTGTTTGAGCTTAGAAATTTACTGACAGTCATAAAGTAGAAAAGCTGAAAAAGTTGTTTTGCCCATATTATTTCTAAAAAGGAAAAATAATATAGACGGCATATATATTTAAGTACTAGCTTTATACCCGGCGTTGCCCGGGTGCGTATTAATACAACATAGCATTCAGAAAAGAAAAAAAAATTGGAAGAATTATATTCTTATTTGGGTTTATTTTTTATTGATATAGATTTTATTATTGCAACATTCCTCTTATTTGGTTGAATTCAGTCCACATTGTTGTACAAAAAGTTCTAGGTACAAACTCCCAAAAGAACTTAATTATCACGGAAAGTTCCCAGAAAAATAGCACCAGCTAAAAGCGAAACATGTATAAGGCTTTTAATCCATGTTTTTGCATAATTCCTCTGATAGGAGGATAAGAAAAAATTTTTCTGTATCATACATATTTTGTGCCAAATGAGAACATGAATTATAATTGTTTTTGACTTATTTCATGCTAAAATGAAATCAAGGTGAGACTTGAAATGAAAATTTATTGTTTTAATTTTAATCTTTGTTGGAGAATGCTAATATTTAAACACCATAAATTTTATCAATTTGTAACCTAAAGGCTCATGTCGATTAAAAAAATAGGCCTAATAATAGGCTAAATTCCTATAAAAGGGTCATTTTTGACAAAAAACTTGAATTTGAGCTTTTTGGATTTTTTAAAATTTCAAGTCCCCGCCTATGAGAATTCTAGGGCATCAAGGAATCTCTGTGTCAAGTTTGATGAAAATCTGACGCAAACTGTGGATTTGTATAGAGAACAAGTATACAAACAAACAAGCATTCACTCATTTTTATTTATATAGATTTAGCACTTTTTTGGTTTGTAAGAAAACGTAACTGTTGAGCTGCATTTTTTCTCGTAAAACATCAGTTTTTTCTTTTTTTTATTCTTTTTTTTTTTCAATAATTCCACAAAAAAAAAAAAAAAAAAAAAAAAAAAAAAAAAAAAAAAGCTAAAAAAACTGGGTTTTTTTTACATGGCTTTAAAATTTCCGAAAATTTTGCATTTCTAATTCTGTGTGAAGTAATTCTTGCCTAAAGTTGCTCTTATTGGAAATCCATGATTCCAACAATGCCAAATAACCTTCTTTGTTAAAACTACTGGCAAACTTAATTGAAACTTTTTATTCGGAATGATTTTTTAATTACTTTTCAGGAGTCAGCGGATGAATGTGTAAAAGTTGGAGCCAATTGAATCATAAATCTGTACCTCAGAACCAGACTAACGTAAGTCCATTTTCGTCATTTTTCAGTAGAGGGGAAAAACGATGTATTCGACAATCGTTTTTCCCCTCTACCGAAAAATGACGAAAATGGACTTACGTTAGTCTGGTTCTGAGGTACAGAAATGAGGTAGATACACTAGGTGGCCAAAAGTATCCGGACACTTTCAAAAATTTACATTTTTAGATGTAACTCGAGAAATAGGTTATCAATTGTTCTTTAACTTTAGTCATACAAAATATATTCTTCACCGAACATTTCCAAGTTGAAATTAAATTACCCTTGCATTTGGGGGACGATAAAAAGGGGGGTCGAAAGAAAAACCGCTTTTTGACCATAACTCTTTGAAAATAGCTCGGAATAAGCTATGCATTTCAGTAATTAATTAGCATACTATGTATAATTACTGTACAAATTCAAATGAACGTACCACTCTTAGGGCCATGCTCCACATCAGCGTAAAACGCGACCGAAACTGAAGGCAGAAACTGAAAATCCGGGTACTTTCCTTTTTACGCGGCGTAATCACGGCGTAATAGAGGACCGAAATTTTTTGCATTTTTAATTTATCCAACAGCCAATAGAAATTCATCGTGAGATGTAAACATTTCTAGCCTTGGCGGCCGCCATTGCTATACTGCATTACGAAAGTGCATTTGGTAAATATTCAAAAGGAGAAGTGAGAAAATACCCATTACTTAATGACAAAAAATCAAGTGAAAAAGCAAAATGGGGGGCAACTAGCGAAAGGCTTAAAATAAGCTTTCAGTTGAGACTTTTAAAGTCCACTATCTCGTTATATGTAATCATGTCAACAATTCCTGTCCTTTGCGAGATTTTTATTATTTTATTCAAAACTCGGCGGGATTACGGGAGTCTAGTTTCTTGGCGAGATTCGAAATAATGGTGCTTCGACTGCTTTACATTGTAATGGAACTTACAATTTATGACATGCTTTGCTAAGTTATTGATTGCTTGGCGAGATTGGAAATATATGTTTAATTCCGCTCGTGTATTTCCTTATTTTAATTGAGCTTTAAAAAAAAAGATTTGACCTTTGTCTTAGTTATGGATCGCTTGGCGATAATAAAACAAGCTAATGTTGTGTAAAAAAGTTTTAGTGAAATGTTTTGTGTTTTGATAAATACTTCCATTTTTAAATATAGCAAATTTTTTAAGATTAGCGATTTATTAAAGAGTGTGTAGGTTATTTTACGTATTAAAGATTTTTTTAAATTTATTTAAGTTATGGCTTACGTGATTTATTTTTGACGGCGTATTCAAAAAATATATAAATGCCTCATGGCTTTGAGGGGCTAATTTATTTGGCAAAGTAAGTAGGCACTGATATTTTTTCTTAGGTACAATAACAGCCATAATTTTGAAAACTCGATACGACCCCGAAAACATAGCGTTGCTATAAATTCATTTCGCAGAATATATAGTATAATTGCGAACGGTACGAAAACATTGTCTACGCTTTTACTCAAAAATATTAGCACCAAAGCCATTTCAAAATGTTCATTAAACTGTAAAAACTCAAAACAACAAATAATATATTCAACCATCAAATCAAGTTTCATGGCATCGTGCTGCATTTGCTGTATTTTTCGCCAAACATCTACTCAACACTACGAAGCTTTTTTTTTTATCACCTCTAATGCTTAGTATACTTTCTTCAACAGCAAAAAAAAAAAAAAAAAGCTATTTTTTTCTTAAAATAAAAAAAAAAAACAACTTTTAAGATTTAAACAATAGAAAATAAATGCAATCGAAATTCACAAAAAATACTTGAATGGGAATTTTATAGGTAGTTTGGTTCGTTTCCGCTAAATGTATCCGTTTAAAGTGAAAATAAAAAACCGCCAAGTAAAAAAAACAGGACTTGGCTCATAACAAGCTTTATCATGATGGGTAATTCCATGCCAACTAAATTAAATAACTATTAAAGCTCGGTTATTTGTTGCCAATCTTTCACCCAATCGTATAATTTCGAATAATACTTCATAATGAGGTATTTTTCCTATTTGTTATCTAAATATCAAATATCCAATGAAAATGCAAGGATTATTCCGTCAGATGGCGCTTTTTTTCTGCGCAGAAAAAAATTCTGCCCAAGTGGAGCACGCGTCCGACCGAAAAGCGACCGAAACCGAAAAAGGAAAATTTTACGCTTCTGCCCAATTTTTCTGCTTTACGTCGATGTGGAGCAGGGCCCTTACTTCCGAAGATATGAAACATTTTTTTAAAAAACGGCAATTTTATTTGAAGGGTTTTTGCTCATAACACGCAGAGTTTTTGATCAAACCTTATCAAAACTTCAGGAAAGATGACAAAATACAAGAGAAAGAACATACTAAAACGGTTTTTAAAAATATTAAAAATCGGATGAGATATGAACGTTAAAAGGAAATAATTTTGCACGGCGCATGCGCGAAAGACAGAAATTTATAACTACAAAAATATTGTAGCCTGGTGTATACTGCATCTTATAAAAAAAGTTCCAGTTGAATATCGTAAAAATTGAGAAAGATATCAGCGATCTAGTGAGCTGTAATTCATTCATTTGCAGTCAATTCATAAATGGAGAGGGGTTGTTCACAAATAGTGTGGGGACAATCGAGCATATTTTTCAATGTTAAATTGTATACTGTTTAAAAATTTATATTTGGCATAGAAGTCACATTTCGCCCATTCGGCCAAAAAGACCTTATAAGTAGGTGGCCAAAAGTATACGGAGACCCCCTGAAACGTTGATTTTGAACGATGACGAAATAACCTTTATTTTAAAAATAGCTCTTTGTGGACAGACCTCACTATGTATGTATTGTCTGCGAATGAATGAAATACAGCTCACTAGACCGCTGATATCTTTTTCAATTTTCATGATATTCAACTGGAACTTTTTTTATAAGATGCAGTATATACCAGGCTACAATATTTTTGTAGTTATAAATTTCTGTCGTTCGCGCATGCGCCGTGAATTTTTTTTTCCTTTTAACGTTCATATCTCATCGGATTTTTAATATTTTTAAAAACCGTTTTAGTATGTTCTTTCTCTTGTATTTTGTCATCTTTCCTGAAGTTTTGATAAGGTTTGATCAAAAACTCTGCGTGTTATGAGAAAAAACCCTTCAAATAAAATTGCCGTTTTTTAAAAAATGTTTCATATCTTCGGAAGTAAGAGTGGTGCGTTCATTTGAATTTGTATAGTAATCTCCATATATTATTTCTCTAAGCCGAATCCTATACCCGGTCGAAACTCGCTCATTTCTTTATCGAATTGCAAGAAAATTTATGATTTTGAAGCTTATCCCGCGGCCTATTGACGAAAATTAGACCCACCCTCTAAAAAGTGTCGGTTCGTTTTTTATTCGAACTTCAATTTTTGGGCACAAAATTGACTCTATCTAGCGAAATAATTGTCGTATCGTCTCCATTTTGATTTCATTCGAAAGATTAAAAAAAATGCGTTCTTTAGAACGTTTCTCCGCTAGCGCCGCGTAACGAGAATCTCGAAAATCCACGTTTAAGTGACTTATAAGCGATTGAAGTTTGAAAAAGTTAAATTTTTTGCTCAACTGTCAAAATCGTTACATTGTTGTTCAAATCAATTTTAAATGCGACATTTCAAGCCAAGGCTTAGCTCGGTAAACCTTAATTGTAACTTTTATTGTTTCAAAATACTATGGTAGTTTTGCGATAACGTTAGTATTTAGTTTAGTAGTAGCCTTGGGTATTTGATTTTAATATAGGGTATCACTTTTGTAGTAGTTGTAAAAGTGAACGTGTCTTTGATCTCTTAGAAAAGTTGTCAGAACGACGGCAGTAGATGGCGATGTTGTGCAAATGAAGCCAATAAAAGTTGTCGTATTAAATTTTAAGTTTAGAGGGTTTTTTTTTTTTTTTTTTTTGCGGAATTCCGCACGGGTCACCTAGTTATACATAGTATGCTAATTAATTACTGAAATGCATAGCTTATTCCGAGCTATTTTCAAAGAGTTATGGTCAAAAAGCGGTTATTCTTTCGACCCCCCTTCTTATCGTCCCCCAAATGCAAGGGTAATTTAATTTCAACTTGGAAATGTTCGGTGAAGCCTATATTTTGTATGACTAAAGTTAAAGAACAATTGATCACTTATTTCTCCAGCTATATGTAAAAATGTGAATTTTTGAAAGTGTCCGGATACTTTTGGCCACCTAGTGTATTTGACTATAAACCTTACAATGGTCATTACTTGGCACACTTCTTCATAAAAAAAATTCTATCCACGTACCTTGTGATATTTTTTGCCTCAAAATGTAAGCTATTTTGAGATGATGTGTTGAGATTTTCGCCTCTAACAAATAGATTTGACTTGTATCCGGTAATTAATGAAATAAATATTCTGCATTCTAGGAAATTCTGTAGATTTTTTATTTTATTTTATTTATTTTTTATTTAATTTTACCTATTAATTAATTTTTTTTAATTATTTTTTTAAGTTACTTACTTTTATTTATTTATTTATTTTATTTTTATTTATTTATTTTCTTTCACGATGATTTAATCGGCGCCGTCGCCGGTTGAATCATACGTAGTTGAGTACACACAAATAAAAAAAAATAAATAAATAAAAAAAATAAAAAAGAAAGAAAAAAAAAGAGAAAAAGAGAAAAAAAGAAAAAATTTGCAAAAAAAAAAAAAAAAAAAAAAGAAAATTAAATGAAAAAATACAAAATTAATATTTTTTGAGCAAGGACAAAATGCTCTTTGTTTTCTGTTTGGACCTAAGTTGCTGGGTGGTTCCTCTTTCAAATTGGTCCTCTGTCAACGTCTCGCGTCCGGTGCTCCATCTCCTCTTACCTGCACACGGCCTTGGTACTCACACACGATCGCCTACACACACAAACACACACACACACCCCTATCGCAATTCGTCATTGATGCGAAAAACACAATTTGAACTCCAGATATCAAAATTCAATTTTTTTTAATCCACCCATTAATTAAAAATTTTAAAAAAAAAGTTTTTTGTCAAATTAGGCCTAAGTTGAGATAAGGGGCATACATGTGAACAGTTCATCTGTGCTCCATAATGGTACTCAGTTATTTCAATTTCAAAAATTGTAGATTTTTTAATATATTGAATAGTCTAATTAAGAAATATTGAATAATTAAAAGTTTCCATACTCAATCTACTTATATTAAAAACTGAGTATCTTTCTAACTATCTTTCTTTCTATGTCACGCTTCTTTCTCCTGAACGCCAATGATCTGAAAGTCGAACCAGGTACCGATAGATAGGGTAATTTTTCAGGCTTCATTAGTTTCAATTGATATAATTATACGATTTTAATTAGCGAAGATATCAATTAATAAGTAGTCAAGTTTAAAGCGATTAAGCCTAATAAATGATTAAATATGAAATCCATTCTTGCAAACCGTCGTTGCTATGAAACAGAAATAACAATGATAATGAGAATTTTGAATGAAGGCTTAACTAAATCAAACACGAAACTCATAAGCGGGCCACTTACGTAGAATTTTTATCGCTTAGCTACTTGTAATATTTTGAAACATTCATTTGTTGAAAAGCCATCTACTTAATTTAAAAACTGAGTATCTATGTCTGCTTTTTTCTTTGAGCGAGCTGAACTTACTGAAACTCTCCTCACCATCTTGAAGGCGCGTAGCATCTCAATAATTCGAATGATTTTTTATATAGGAAAAAAGTAAAGGCGTGAAGCGCCTGCTAGCGAGCCGCCTTGGCAGGGAGTAGTTTCTTGAAAATTTCCTCACTACTTTAAAGGCACGAAGTGCCCGTGCAACGCCGGGCCACGTGCGTGGTATGTCTTGAAATCGAATGAACATTAAATTCTATCAAATAATATAACTTCAGAATGAGATAAAAGTTAGAGAAGGGGGACGTTATGCATCAACATGCCACAGGAAGCTAATCTAGCTGCCCTGGCAGCTAGTATTTAATTAAAATCTGAAAGAGTTGCAAAGAAAAGAAAGTTAAACTGTAGAAAAAGGAACAGTTAAAATTGACATTAGTTTTGAAGATCGCAACTATCAAGAAATTTGTGCTGAAGTCAACCTTGCACCAGAAAATTTAGCAGTGAATGACTTTGTCCTTGTAGAATTCACTACCAAAAAAGACAAAAATTCACTATGAATAAATCTTTTATGTTTCCAAAAACAGATGAGACATCAGTTGGTAAGCACTCTGCTGATATTCTGCTAAAATTACCAACACCTATAATTTTAGTTGGCACATGTCGAGCTGCATCTTTTTTTTTTTTTTTTGTAAAACTTGAATCCTACAATGTTCGTTTAATTGAGTCAATTAATCATGTTGAATAAAATACCTTGATATTTGCATTTTAAGTGTTTGTTAATGTGCAATAAGCAGTGCACATAAAAATATGCGTAGGTGTATTTTATTACCATTTATGTATCCGTGTTTACCTGTGCCCCAAGTGTGTTTACAACTCCCCCCCCCCTACTAGGACAGATGTGAACACAACTTAACAAATTTTAGACTTATTTTTTCGCTGGAACTCACTGTTGAAGAAGAGAGGTAATTGCATGAAAATATTAGCAAATGTTTGATTTATCACGTATAGCACTTATTTCGTTTATATCCCAAATTGATAATGAAAAATACACAACAATGTCATTTTTGTTCATTTTTGCCCCCTCCCCTCTCCCCTACCCGAAAGGAAAGAAACATTGTCAAGGTCAAAGCTCAACTTTTTCAGAGGAGCACTGTTGCCAACACTCAGCTTTATCTTGTATTTTGTACACGTTCTGTACAATGTTTTCGCTCATAAGATTATATGTCAAAAATATAATTCCCACTAAATGTAAAAAAATTCTGTAAAAGTTTTTATCTTGCTAGGATAGTATCAATGCAGTGAAAACCACCTTCCTTCTCCTCCGTAGAAAGCAGCAATCATTCTTATTAATTTCAGACTGGTGTTACTTGAAATGAGCAATTATAAACAAGAAGTTCTGTCAAGAACTAAACGAGCCTACTTTCCCGTACATCGACATCGGCATTCTAGCATCTGATCATTATTCTCCTGATCATCTGAGACTAAACATTATGTCAAACATACCTTTTTAGCACTTAAAGCTGATTTCTAAAAGCAAAATATACCCCTCTCATCAGATGAAATAGAGACATAAAAAGTAAATAAATGAATAAATGAAGTTTTGTCGCACCTTTTAAAGAATGTAACTGTTACAGTTCTTCCGCAGAAAAATTCCTCAATCGTTTTCAAAAAAAAAAAAAAAAAAAATTAAAAGTACAAAGTACATCAAAACACATTTTATCAAAGAAAGGAAAAAAAACTCGTCCGTCGATAAAATGTCTCGATTTTCACTTTTAAACCGTTGCCAGTTGTTAAATATAAATAAAGAATAAAATGCCCTCGTGAATGAAACACTTTTGTTACAAAAAAAATCGTCTGCCAAAAAAAAAAAATAATAGTAATAAATACAATAACACAAATGAATAAATAAACAAAAAATCGTCTGCACAGTCAGTCATTTTTTTCTGAGCCTGCAGTTCCGCCATGTTTGTGGAGTCGGAGTCGGAATCAGAGTCCTCACAGAAGATTATTCAGAAAAGTACTTTACAAACATTATTTATCAAAACCATTTTTTTTACAAAGTTAGTTTGAAGGAAATCCGACTTTAAGTTCCAGGATCAACATTCAACTTAAATTCCCCGTAGGCGCTAATGTTAAATTTTTTTCTGAACGGTTCAATATTGAACGAAAAATGGTTCAAACCAAAAAGCGAAATAAGGGAATGAACCTCTCCGAGATCTTTCAAACAAAAAAAAGTTTATTCCATTCGGATGGTTCACTCAGAAGTTATTAGGTGGGGAAAGGTTGCTTGAACGGTTCAATGTTGAACGAAAAAATGTTCAAATTGAAAATTTAAATACTGTAATGAAGTATCCTTGCTGAGATTCTTCGAACAAAAAAAAAAGTTTATTTAAATCGGACTGTTCACTCAAAAATTATTAGGGGTGACAGCTTGCTTGAGCGGTTCAATGTTGAACGAAAAATTGTTCAATTCGGAAATGTAAATACGTTAATGAAGTATCCTTGATAAGATCTTTCGAACAAAAAAAAGTTTGTTGAAATCGGACTGTTCACTCAAAAGTTAGCATCGCGGGACAGGTTGTTTGAACGGTTCAAAGTTGAACCAAAAATTGTTCAAATCGAAAAATCAAATATGGGAATGAGTTGTACTCACCGAAATCTTTCCAACAAAAAAAAAGTTTGTTCAAATCGGAATGTTCATTCAAAAGTTATTAGGGGGAAAGGTTGCTTGAACGGTTCAATGTTGAACCAAAATTGTTCAACTCGAAAAATCAAATATGGGAATGAGTTGTAATCGCTGAGATCTATCCAACAAAAAAAAGTTTGTTCAAATCGGAATGTTC
>JAXGGA010018528.1:0-21903 GCA_038373865.1 Uloborus plumipes
CTTGGACGACATCATCATCATAGGACGCAGTTTTGAGGAACATTTGGCTAATCTTAGGAAGGTGCTGCAGAAGCTTAAGGAAGCCAACCTGAAGTTAAGCCCGTCCAAGTGTAATCTGTTCCGCCGTGAGGTGAACTACCTTGGTCACATTATCTCTTCAGAGGGTGTACGAACAGATCCAGATAAGGTATCTGCAGTCAAGAATTGAAGCCGCCCCGAGAATGTCCATCAGCTGCGAAGTTTCCTGGGGCTCTGCACGTACTACAGGAAGTTTGTGAAGGGTTTTTCCAACATTGCGCGACCTTTGCATAAGCTGACGGAGAGCAAACAAAAATTTGAATGGTCCAAAGAATCCAGAGGGCCAGGTAGCCAGGTGGATACAGCGGCTCCAGGAATATGACATCGAGATTAAGCACCGAAAAGATTCGTCACACGGTAATGCTGATGCATTATCAAGAAGACCTTGTTCCGAGAACTGCCATTATTGCTCCCGAATTGAGAAACAGTACGGGATGACAATCCCTACTGCCTGTCAAGTTACTGCTACTTCATCATCTTCAGATCCTGATCCATGGAGTGACGACCAAGTTAGAAAAGATCAGCTTGAAGACCCAGACCTAAAGCCTATCATAGAGTTAATGGAAAAGAACAGTCGGCGACCTAGTTGGTAAGACGTTTCTATCTACAGTCCTGCAACGAAGAGATACTGGGCTCTATGGAAATCTCTCCAGTTGCGAAATGGCGTCCTGTATCGGAAATGGGAATCTGACGATGGTAAAGCATTCAAATGGCAGTTACTCATTCCCAAATCAAGAATTCCAGACGTTCTAAAGGAATTGCACAGTAGTCCGACTGGAGGATACTTTGGTATCCTGAAAACCCTCCAGAAGGTTCGAGAGCGCTTCTTCTGGAGCAAGGCGAAGGATGACGTAGAGAAGTGGTGTCATTCTTGTGACGCCTGTGCTGCCCGTAAAGGACCGAAGAGAAGAAGCCGCGGGAAGCTACATCTTTACAACGTAGGAGCTCCTTTCGAACGAATCGGGATCGACATTCTTGGTCCTCTACCGAAAACTACTGATGGGAACAAATACATTCTCGTTTCCATTGACTATTTCACCAAATGGCCCGAAGCATATTCCATTCCGGATCAAGAAGCTACCACTGTAGCAGAGACTCTAGTCCAGCATTGGATCTCGAGATATGGGACACCTTTGCAGATCCACTCCGATCAGGGGAGAAACTTCATCTCTGCTGTGTTTAAGGGCCTATGTAAAATCTTCAAAATTGAGAAAACTCGAACGACACCACTACACCCACAATCGGACGGCATGGTGGAGAGATTCAACAGGACAATCCTTAATAATCTCTCGCTTATGGTCTCCAAAAATCAACAGGATTGGGACAAGAAACTTCCTCTGTTCCTGCTGGCCTACCGCAGTGCTGTCCACGAGACCACCGGATATTCCCCATCACAGATGCTCTTCGGCCGAGAGCTTCGACTACCTTGTGATCTCGTCTTCGGTCTCCCTCCAGATGCGCCTTCATCGTCTGAGGAATACGTCCAGGATCTCCAGGCCCGGTTGGAGGACGTTCATCACTTCGCACGGGAGCGAATCAACATCGCGACGGAGAAGATGAAGACCCGATACGACACAAGGTCCACTGGTCATGACTTTCAAGAAGGTGACAAAGTATGGCTATGGAATCCCATCCGACGTAAAGGTCTGTCCCCCAAATTGCAGTCGCATTGGGATGGACCTTACACAGTTCTCCACCGGCTGAACGACGTCGTAGTGAGGATCCAGAAGTCATCACATTCAAAACCTAGGGTTGTCCATTATGATCGGCTAGCTCCATACTATGGCCATAGTTCGTAAAGTAAATCTAAAGCTACCATGGTAATTTGTTTGTAAATTTTGTATATAACTTTTGCCTTTAATTGTCTGTAATATTACTTCATCAATGTTATTATTTCTTTCATGTTCTCATTGTTATTGTTTATCATGTTTATGATTGGTCATCATGTAATGTGTGCACCTGTAAATTTTCCCTTGCTTCCTTTCTGGGGATTGTACTGCCCGGGACGTGCAGTCCTTGGGAAGGGGGCAATGTTACAAATCGTGTAAATAGTTGTTGTTTTTCCTGCCTTGCATCATTTTCATTAGTTTTGGTTTTATCTGACGTCATGTTGCAAAAGTATCTGAAGATATCACTTTTATCACTTGTATACCGGCCCCGTAACACTTTGTAGTTTTTACACTTGCCCTAACTTTAATAAGCGTGAAGAAATTTTCGCTCGGAGTGGTGTTTTTCTTTTTATTTCTAGCGTTTTCTTGAATGAATTGTTTAAAGTTATGAATGATTTGGAATATTCCAGATATTACTAGAAAGTTGTCGGGACTTCTTTCCGTGTATAAATAGCTGGCCTTGAACACAAGTCAGTTAGTTTTTCTCAGATGGGTTTTCTGAGATGCTCGTTTTCGTTCGCTTGGGCGGATGGTTGTTTTGCTTTTGTAATTGCTTAATTACTGTTCACGTTAGATACGTGGTGCTGAGTTACTGTTGAGAGTACAGTGTACTGTTTGTTGCCTAATTGCTGATGTTTAGCAATTGTTTTCTGCTCTTATTGTAAATAGTGTAAATACTTGTAAATAAATTTATAGTTACTTCCTCAAGATTGGAATTCTCATTTGAAGAAAGTTGAAGGTGCAACGGACTCGTTACAATATGTTTTGCAGACGATAAATTTAGAATGGTATCCTGTATTTTAAGGAAAGGACTCGATTTCTCATTTGATTGACAGGTGCCATCTTATCACGGTTTTTAATATTTCATTTGACTAATTTTAATAAGGCTTGGAGTTTGGATTGTTACAAAAACAAATACATTTTTAAAATTATTAAGGGAAAAAGAACGAAATAAAAACGTAACCATGGTAACAACATGAAAAGTTGATTTCCGTTGATAAAATAATTCATTTCAGCTCTATTTTCAAACAAATTTTATTCGCGAGCAAAGCCATTTTAGAATCGTTTGGCTTGCTTTACTGAAGGTAAGCCTTGAATTTCGGGATTCTAAAAACAATTGTTACAGCTCTCCTGATGATCGTAGAAACTTCGAAAAAACGTCATTTTGTGCAGAAAATTTCAAGCTTTCGAATGACATAAGACTTGAAAATGTGTATGGAGTATTTCTTCCCTATTTTATCGAATTTCCTCTAAGAATTCGAATAGAAAAAGAACGAAAGGAATGTTCGAAAAATCGCTTCGATTTGCAAAACTACATGCTACAAACTAATTTTGTGCCAAGTGGCATGAAAATCGACCGAACGGTTTTGGCGCTACGCGCGTAACAGACAGACAGACAGAAAGAAAGAAGGACAGACAGAACCACCTTCAGCTTTATTATTAGTAGAGATAGAGAAGAGATAGAGATAGAGATGAATGGATGTGATCAAGTCAAAAGAATCTGAGATAAACCTGAAACGTATCGCAAGTCTCTGTAGATACCTTATTAAGGTGTTTAAAATCGACTTCAAACTTTCATATACGATACTAAAAATAAAAAAAATAATTACTTAAATGAAAAATATTTTGAATATACCTTGTTTTAAAGCGGAATAAAAATTAAAAAATAGTTTCGCAAAGCCACACGTAGATTTAAAGCTCCATACAAATTGTCCAGCAAATTTGTGATTTTTAATTTTTAATAGTTTTCAAAATACTTGCATCATCAAAAGGAAAAATAATAGACGTCAGTTCTACTTAACCATAAGAAGGGTAAAGCGTACAACCAGTAAGAAAACTTACAACATCAGTTAATACTTACAGTTACTTTTGCTCGCGCCTAATGTGTTTCCTTTTCATGATGCAAGTATTTTAACAGCTATTAAAAATTCAAAAGCACAAATTTTCCGGACAATTGGTAAGAAGTTCTGAATCTCTATGGAGCTATGGCTTTGCAAAATTATTTTTTAATTTTTATTCCGCTTTTAAAACAATGTAAATTTAAAATATTTTTCCTTTAAATAATGATTTCTAACTTAATCCGAATTTTTAGGGAAAGTTTCAAATTAGCGAATTTTAACAATTAGATGGCAGTTAAATTGAGTTTTATAATTCTCATAGCTCTGAATCAATTCAATAAATAAAAGGCATAAAAAGTCGCTTGAGAACATTGTATAAATCTTTAAACAATTAAAATTCTGGCTTTGAGCTGCACATTATCGACAAAAACTACATTTGTATTCCAAAATTATTTTTCTAGACCTTACTGTTTTTCCGGGAAACGCGCCGGCGCCACATACAAACATCTTATTTTATTATATGCATAGATGTATATGTGTGCGTATGTACACACGCATGTGTTTGTGGATGTACTCGAAGAAAGTCACGATAAAATTTAGTGCTCAGTCCGAACAGTTTTGAAAGATCCTGTTCTAGACCAAATAATAGATACGCACAGTGGTTCGAGGGCGGAAAAAATAGGCATTTCAAAGTTTGAACACAGAAAAATTTTAATGCCGTAATTACTTAGCCCTGGAGTTGTAGTAACATACTCCATAAGATTTATTTGGAAAAAAATTGCATATTACCGAAAATAAGCCAAGAATGTTGAAAAATTACGTTTTTAATTAATTTTGGACGTGACCGTATATTACAGTTTTAATTCATACGTTCAGTAATCCGAACTTGAATTTATAAAAACTCATTTCACATTGGTATATCACACCTATAGGATGCATATTACACCAGAAATAATAATTAAAATTAATAAAAATTTTAAATTATCTGAAGTGAAAAAAAAAAGTAATTGCGAAAAAATATTATGAAATATATATAGCTTAAAGCTATATTAACAAATAGTTTGAACCTTCCTGTAACTAAACAAAAACATTTTAGCTACGACCACCTGCGACGGTGGGCGTGGCAGATGTTTTTATTTGAATCTCAATATTTACAAACACCAATATAGTAAACTAAAAAAACTAAAAAATAACATGTGGTATAACGGGGACAAATTGATTTTTATCAAAGAGATTGGCCATCAAATTTGACGTATTCCGAAAAAAAAATCTGCACCTGAAAGCCAGACTAACGTAAGTCACATTTTCACTACTTCTCAAGGAGAGCGATCTACACTCAATGGATTTTTTCCGCTTTTTCGCCCTTTCGAACCACTGTTACGCCTTGTCTGTAAAGTTTGTTTTTTTACGAGTATACTCTCGTTGCACTGAAAATCCGATTTAAGAAAAGCGCGAAGAATCCTGTGTAAAAATATTTTGTATACTACCTTTAACCAGGGCCGGATTAAAGATTTGGAGGCCCATAGGCATTTGAAATGAGGGGGCCCCTTCACCATATGGATTTGATAAATGAGATTTTAAATAACTGATATATATTGTGCAAATATATTTTAATCATTTAAAATTATTATTAAGGAATACATAATCAATCATATTGATTTATTATGTTACAGGTGTAAATAGTGTTAATGGTGAACAAGCCTTAATTTGAATAAAAAGTAAAGCTCCTGCACTTACAATATTCAATATTTTAGGCGAAATTCATGCTATTCAAGCGATAAAATAAGTTGTGGGTACTTTTGGACTTAAGCACTTTTTTGGTAGAAACTATGCCTTGGTGATGAGCAAGAAGTTGGATGGCAGTATGAACGTTTACTTAAGTTCTATTCGCAAATTGCATCAAATAATGTTCTTAACATGCAATCGTTTAGCTCAGTGCCATCTAAAGTTAAGTTTAAAAAAACTAATAAATACGCTTTTAGGGTTAATCAACCTATATTTCATGACACTCTAACTGATTTCCTTCTGGTTTTCAAAACTATTCAATATCCACTAAGTTTACATGCACCAGCAATATATTAACATGTAATATAGTTTAGCTTTTAGTATATATAATAGTATATTAAATATATTACTTTTATATTTGTAAAGAACGTGAATTTCATCTTTTATTCAGAGTTACATACATACATACATACATACAAACAATATCACAAAAGCGTACTAAAAAGGATATTTTCAGGATTTCTCGGGGCCCTTTTAAAACACGGGGCCCGTAGGCAACTGCCTACGTTGCCTATTTAGTAATCCGGCCCAGCCTTTAACTACACATACTAGTTAACATCATAAACTAATGAAGAAAAAAGTATTCGAGGAACTATCCATAGATAGAAATTGGTTCATTTCTGCGTAATAAAATTCAAAAACAAAACATTTTTTTTTTTTCGTTTTCATAGACTCAGAAATGGTACCCTTAATTTCCTAGAAGAAAAATATCCCATTTGAAATGTCTTTATCTTTTTTTCAAAACACTTGTCTTGTCTTTATAAATGACAAGCCATATTTGAAAACAAATTAATTCTTACGAGAAAACATTTTCTACACAGAGATCCGTTTTAAGAAGGAGAACGTTGATACAATGAAATTAAGTATTTTACTGCTGTGTGCATGTGTGCTTTATGCGTAAGATAGGTATGAAAGCTTAATGTGGGATTCAAAATTAATATTTCTGGCCAAAGAAATTATAGTAAAAACAAATTTTTTCGTTAAACTTGAATCTTCTTTGAGTCTCAAAATGTGCCATAGAATTTTGAAAAATATTATGTATATTTTTAAAAACTGAACTGTATCGCTTTTACTACTTGAATTGAATTCTTTCTTAAAGCATATTTTGTAAAAAGATCAGTTTCATCCCATGTATCCCCTCCCCCTTCTCCCCTTAACCCTACTTAAATTATATACCCACTTATGAGCCTTTGTTATTTTTAAGTAAAGAAGTAATAAATATAAAGGGGGAGTGAATATTTTTATTGTTTTGAAATTTTATAGCGTCGAGAGTCAACGACGGTAGGATACAGCCTCTAGAGTCTCCCCTCATACCCTTACAGCATTGTGTAATATCATCAAATTCATCCCTATATTTTACTGTTTGCATTACTGAGATTAGTATTTCTTGATTAGGCACGCCTTAAAATCTTCACTTTTGCATAGGGTGGTTCACAAAACTATGGTAAAAAAAAAATTGTCCTAGAGGTCACGGCGGTGGCTCATTTTTTTACCTTTATCCACCCGAATATACTGCCAAAATTTCAACCTCCTACTTAAATAAAAAGACGGTGCTCAAAGCTCAAATAGTTCTCCAGCTTTTGTCAATTTCAAACGTTTTTCGGTTGAGCGGCAAAAAAAAAAAAAAAAAAAATCCGGGTGTGTGCTTTCATTTTTGCTGATTCTTATGTTCAATGATCCCCTGAATCCTAAAATAGCCATCCTTTCCGCTCATTGGCTCCCACTTGTCGAAAATAGCGCCCCCCCCCCTCCCCCCTCAAGCTTCATCAGATTTCGACAATTTCATAGATATTATTTGGAGGGGAAGGAAGCAGTATATTTACCATTAACATTCGGGCTAGAGAGGTGAAAAGTTCAAAATCATAAACCTTTTCGCAAGTTAGGAGACTCATGGGGGTATTCCCTCCCCCCCCCCCCTCCGTAAAATATTTAACATATCATCAACAACTCATTTTTTCCAGCTTCAAAATTTTACACTTATTTTTTGGTGCAACGCAATAATATTGGACTGCTTCTATGACTCCCACGTCCAAAAAATTTTTCAAGCTGTAAAATTTTTTCTAAAATCTTGGAAACATCGCATGTTACATACGAGTCGCACCACAGATTTAACTCAGTAAAGAACCTTTCAGTGTTATTTATATTCATTCCAGTTATGTTCGAGTGATTACCGTGAAGGGGGAAACGGAGATCATGTTTGGATTTAGTGGGACACATTACATAAAAAACAACAAACATAGTGTCAGATACATTTGAAGTTCATTTTGTGCCAAGCAGTGTTGTTATACTGAAATTTGCTATAAGTTTTTAAATAAAGCCAAAATATTTAAACCTATTGCTATGCAATTCAACTTTCTATGTATCTATAGATTTTCTTTTCTTTTTTTTTTTTTTTTTTTTGAGAGAGAGAGAGAGAGAGAGAGAGAGACTTTTAGCATTGAATATTTTATTGTATCAGCAAGAATAAGTACTCAATTTTCTTTAACAGCAGGTAAAAGAAACTGCTTATTGTCCTCATTATTGAAAAAAATTCTGGTAAATTCTTGAATTATTTGAACATTTTCCTCAGCAACGTTATTTACCATTATTTATTTAATTTTTTTTTCTTATAATTCTGTGATTGATATTATATTTGCATTCGGTGGGGCGTCGGGCGAAGAATGTTAGAAAATAATCTCTAATATTCATGTTTGAAAAAAATCCAATTGTTCTGTACTACACTTGTTATATTTCACATCTTTATTCTTATAATAACTTGCTTTTCTTTCAACTAGAATTTGATACGAAAAACTAAGTCAAACTAATTAATTAACCAGAAAGGTGTCACAAGTACTTTAATAAAACTGTCCTATTTGTTATTTCAATTTCCAGGTCGTTCATATCTTATAAGATTTTTCCCAAGTTCAGATATTCCCAGAAGTTTTAATAGCAAATGGAGCATCTATTAGTGTTCAATCTATTTGTTGTACAGTACAGAAAGGCGCTGAAACTGTAGAAAGTGTTGTACCTAGGTTTTTTCTCTCATGATTAAATGAAAAATCTCTTTCTTATATAGGAACATAAATATTTTGAGGCCTATAAGAGACTGGATTTTCTCAGATAGGCTCCCTAATTGACTAATAATAACTCAATTATGTCTTTATGATCAGCAAGAGTGATCATAGATTTATCTATAGATTTATAGAAAGCTCACAGTTGAAGCTTCAAATTAGTTAAAGTATTCTTTAAGTTCTATGTGCAACTGTTTTTTTTTTTTGTTAGTTTAATTCTTTTCCAAACATTTTATCGCTTTAAAGTTATTAAAAAGAATAGAACTTGTGAGGAATATGATGGTCAAAGTAAGCATGAAGTAAATATCTTTGCCTAAATTTCAGATTAGTTCTATGCCAGACTAGCTACAATTGTTTATTTTGTGCAATTAGTTTTTATAATTTAATTCATTCTTCTTGTGATACTGTTAGCACTATTAGTTTAAAACTTTAAATCTCGCAATTTTTTCCCCTGCATCCCACTACTTTAAAAACATAAAAAACATTTTTCACAGTTCTTCCACAACTCTATTTTGGCAAGCGTAAGTTTTGAAAATCATAGCACAACATGTAGACAAGTAGTACTGCAATCTACATTGTATGCTGCGACCTACTAAATAATCAATTGTATCAAAGGTGTTGCTATATAGATTCAAACGATTAACAAACTTTCCATTTGTTTGAACTAATATCTATGCGTTGGAAAATGAGAATAATTGAAAAAAAAATCTCTTCCAAGACAATGGTCTCTTGAGGCTGAAAAACTCAAAAATTGTGAAAATTACGAAAAAGCTGAAAAATGAAGGGTGCTTGAGCACCATCTTCCATTAAGAGTAGGGAGCTGAAATTTTAGGATAGTGATCTCATACATAAATGTAAAAAAAGTAGGGTCCGCCTTGGTCCGTAGCAAAAAAAATTTTTTTTTGAACCACCCTAGGGGGGGGGGGGCATAGTAAATAAAAATGACAAGGCTGTGACTGAGGTGCTAAACATTCGTCTAAGATGACTACTTTGCAATGTAAACCATTAGTTATAAATTAAATTTAAATACAGTCGAGCCTGCTTATTAGAATATCGCTTAAAGGAATATACCGCTTAATGTAATATGTTTTCAATGTATCAAACCATTGAAATGCATTATTTTCATCCCGGATAATGGAATATCCCGCTTATTAGAATAGTTTTTCGTGGCAAAATGGCTATTCCATTAAGCGGGTTCGACTGTATAGGAGAAAACGAGTTATTCATTCAGCTGCAATGCCGGCAATAACTAACGAATATTTTAACGTATGAAAAGCTACAACAAAAAACCTTTTTTTTTTCACTACCTCTACTCTTATTTTAATTTCTTTCTTTTCAAGATGTTAACTTCCAATTTTGTGATTTCAGAAGCTTAATAATAATAATTTGTCTCGTTACGTAAAAAAGATTTTAAAGAATCTCCTGATGGTTGCATATGTTCAATTGAATATGGTTAATTTTAACTAAATGCTATTGCAAAAGAAGTGCGAGACTAAAAAGTTTTAGTACAGCAAACTACAGTTAAATGTAGTTATTTACATTATATTGAATGTATTGGAATGATATTTCAACAAAAAAAAATGGCAAAAATAGTCGAATCTTCACTAACGGAAATTAAAGCAGTAGAGAATTGAAACAATGTGTAGTAGGGATCTCAGCCCCTAGCAGTTCAAAACTAAATTTCAGATTTTCCAGAATCATAAATTATCATTTACATTGTAAAGAAACTGTTGAAATAAAAGGAAAAACGAAGGAGATGTATTACCGGCACGGAAATCTTGCACATTTCTTGTAAGATCGCTTTACTTTTCGATGGAATGTTTTTTTTTTTTTTTCCAACTGTTTTTAGATTAGAAAAATGTGTAATCAAAACCAATAGTTATATCTGTACTTAATGCTTTCGGAAAATTTCGGCTAGTTTTTTTTTTTTTTCTTTTTAATGACGGACGGACAGATGAGGTTTCATTGTATAGAATAATTTCAATATGCTCTGATTCCTTTGCTTTTTGCAAAAGAAATAGAACTATTTTAATGTGGGGAAGTAAATCAACAAATTTCAAGCTTAGAAATAAAGTTCAACTTTAACATCATTCAATTAAAAATAAATTTGGATATGATGATGATTTAAATTGTTAATTGAGTTTTACAATATTTAGTTTCTAGTACTTAGAAAACTGCACTTAATGAACAGTTTTTTTTTTCTTTTTTTTAAAGAAAGCAAAGAAAAAATATATATTGTCTTCATTATCATTAATTGCTTCTTTAGTTCCTTTTAACACTTAGCACATATTTATCAGAAAGGAAATAATTTCATTATACTTTGATTACTTTTATAATGCTGCGGATTATAATCTGAATGCTTCAAATTCTTCGGAACAATAGAAAAAGTAAAAAAATTAAATGTTTTTCATAAATACCTAATCGAAATTTTGTTTCAAAAAATAGTTTGGACTACACAATCGTTCAAGTTACCATCACAAATCAATAACTTGGAAGACTGGATCTGGGATTGTTTGACCCTTGATTTGGATTGAAACCATCAAAGTCTTAATAGAGGGTGCTTTCATATATTGTGTTCGTATTTAAATTGAAGTCATTCCATCCTTATAGTTCATGTTTAAAATGTAAGAAGCTCATTTTGCTCTAAACCAGGAATTTTACTTCCTCATTTAAAGCCAAATTACTTAGAGGATTTTTTTACTTACGGTGGGGGCTACTGTTTTACTTGCTTTCTAAATATTATTCAAAAAGTAAATCGTTATTATCTAAGTCTACATATATATAAGCCAGTCATTGTCATTATTGAAATCTTAATCATTCGGAGATCATAAGCTTCGAAAAACTGCTGAAATTTGATAAAATTCGCTAATTTTGTGATAAATCGCTTAAACCTAAAGCAAACTGGTAGAATCATAATTATTTTTTTCTAAAACCGTAAAAGCTGACAAATTTTCTTCACAATTTTGAGAATTCAAATACAAATGAGCATGTAGGTAATACTTACTTCTAACATTTCTCAAAAAAAAAAAAATGTCCCCCCCCCCCCCCAGGAACTTACTCCTAAATCCGTCTATGATTCCACTTTTTAGCCTACTTTCCCGTTAAAAATAAAAGAAAGACGAAAAAAGTATTAAAAGTAGCTTAATGCATCTAAAAAATATCGCCAAGTCCAAAAAATATCGCCAAGTTAAAAAATATCGCCAAGTCAAAAAAAATTTCGCCAAGGGAAAAAAATAAAAAGGTAAAATGAATATCGAAAAATTAAAAATTTGAAAGTAGGGTATTGAGATGGGGAATTTGTGTGTCGGTCGGTCGGTCGGTCGGTCGGTCGGTCGGTCGGTCGGTCTGTCTGTCCCCCCCTAATAACTTTTGAATGAACAGTCCGATTTGGACAAACTTTTTTTTGTTGGAAAGATCTCGGCGAGTACAGCTCATTCCCATATTTGATTTTTTGATTTGAACAATTTTTGGTTCAAATTTGAGCCGTTCAAACAACCGGTCCCGCGATACTAACTTTTTAATGAACAGTCCGATTTGAACAATTTTTTTTTTGTTGGAAAGAACTTTTCAAGGATACTTCATTCCCGTATTTACATTTCCGATTTGAACAATTTTTTGTTCAACATTGAACCGCTCAAGCAAGCTGTCACCCCTAATAACTTTTGAGTAAACAGTCCGAAAAAAAAATGACTGACTGTGCAGACGATTTTTTGTTTATTTATTCATTTGTTTTATTGAATTTATTATTATTATTATTTTTGGCAGACGATTTTTTTTGTAACAAAAATATTTCATTCACGAGGGCATTTTATTCTTTATTTACTTTTAACAACTGGCAACGGATTAAAAGTGAAATTCGAGACATTTTATCAACGGACGAGTTTTTTTTTCTTTCTTTGATAAAATGTGTTTTGATGTACTTTGTACTTTTAATTTTTTTTTTGAAAACAATTGAGGAATTTTTCTACGGAAGAACTGTAACAGTTACATTCTTTAAAAGGTGCGACAAAACTTTATTTATTCATTTATTTACTTTTTATGTGTCTATTTCATCTGATGAGAGGGGTATATTTTGCTTTTAGAAATCAGCTTCAAGTGCTGAAAAGGTATGTTTGACATAATTTTTAGTCTTAGATAATCAAGAGAATAATGATCAGATGCTAGAATGCCGATGTCGATGTACGGGAAAGTAGGCTCGTTTAGTTCTTGACAGAACTTCTTGTTATCATTATTCCAAGTTTTTTTTCCATTGGACCAATTCTAATACATGAAAAGTTGACTTATGATCGATAGATAAACTATACTTTAATCGGAAAATATTCAAGAAAATTCTTAACAATGATTTCTTAATTTTATTCGTTTATTTTTTAATTTCATCTTAAAATATAAAATGTGTTAAAAAATGTATTATAAAACAGCGAAAATTATTTGCTTTAAGCAGAAACCTGAGCAAGTACCTGATAAGTTAATCCCAACCAGCAGAAGACCATTCAATAGTGCAAAAATGAGAAATAAAAAAAAATTGTAGCACTCGAAAGTGCATTGTATGGACATGTTTCTGGGCTCCTAAATTAATTGCCCTCGTGACCCCATTGTCGATGGAATATTAAGTCTTAAAGTCTGCCAAAATTTATGAGGTAAAGTCACAAAATTTTGCGAGTTTCAGTGAGTATCGGCACTCATCTTTCACGTGATTTGTCAATGGATGCAGACGGTGAAATTGCGTGATCAATTTTTTTACCAGCTCTTTGAATTTGGCACTTTTTTAAAATTTTGTCTAATTTTAAGACTTTATAACTCGATAACGGGTGGACCAGGGCAACTATTTTTTTTACGTCAAACATATATCTCGATATGCTCTTTCAAATGCTACCGATTTAAACACTTTTCATTTTTCTCTATTCGTGCGATTCCTTAGTAAGTTATTATTTATTTATTTATTTATTTATTTATAAACGCCGGAAATCAGAGCTAAAATATTTGTTCCGTAGCTCTCCCTGTACTTTTTAACAGCGCCCTTCAGGGCCCTATCCCGGTTAAACCACGAAGCTGTGGTAGGTACGGGGGAGCCTGGAGGTGTGAAATGAAATGTACTTTTTAACAACTTCCTCATATTGGGATAGCGCAATACAACAATGTTCAGAGGTCCATTACCCAAGGATCAGTCTAAGGAATCACCCACTCTGATTCCCAACAGTCCTGTTCCTTGAATGACTGGGAATCGGTCCGTTTTCTGCTAAGTCTTCCATCTCTTATTAAAGAGCATGTTACATCATTGTCTTGTTTGAGAATTTTTCTGAGGGTCAAGTTCGAACTAATTTAGCTATACTAAATAAATGGGTTTTAAAACAAGATATGAGTTTTTACAAATATAACCTTAGTAAAATGCGTAATACGTAATTTAAACTGCATAATGCAAGAATACAAATTTTAATACCTTTTGTTTAGATGTAGCAACCAGGCGCGTATTCAAAGAGGGGGGACTGCGGAAAACGTTCCCTTCCCAAACTCATAACTCATAAGTTGTGTTTCTGAGGATTTTGTATAAGAGGACTGTGTAAATGGTGGCACAGTTAAACAGTACTATACCAAAGATGGTTTAGTAAATGACCAGAAATTTGAATTGTCACTGTCAGGGAAATCTTGAGGCAAAAATCCAAAATAAATGGAGTTTCAGCCACTCCCGGATCTAGCGGGAGCAAGTCATAGAAGCTATGCTATTGCAAATTCAAGTACATCACGAGCCCAAGCGGCCTGTCGTGACATCTGTGAAAGACTAAAAACAGCTCAAAACCAGGGCCTGATTACCCAAAAGGCTCAGGAAGCAGGAGCTTCCCCTTAATATTTTCAGGGGGCCCAAAAATGACAAAAAACCTGCGATTTAAATTTCTAGTTTCTGCTTTTAAACGCATGTTTAAGGGAAATTGTGATACTGGTTCGATAAACATTTGCCGAAAAGTTTTATGAAAGTGAAGACATTTCATAAAACATTAAACCCACCACAAGCTATTTTTAAATGTGAGATTTGGCCCAACTTTTTTACAATGTATTTATTAAGTTTTATTAATTTTGTGAAGTAATAAATCTAATTTAACATCTAATCATAGAATTGCAACGCAATCATATGTAACATATGAAAAATCTATTTATTAGTGAGGGAAGGGAATAGAAGTTAATCTGATTTCTGCTTGAACCACTTTCAGAAATAATAGCTGTACCCTTACTAAGATTTGTTTCAATGTCTCAAGAGTATAGAAACATTCCCCCCTAGCCTCAAAAATCAGGGGCCTCAAAATGAGACTGAGCTTCCCCTAACTTCAGAGGTTAATCGGGCCCTGCTCAAAACTGCACTTTTCTCCTTTCCTTTCGAAATAGATCCGGGGAGAGTGGGTTGATTCCCATGCTCTTCTCTAGTATCACCAACGGATAGCCTAAAAAATACCGTTACAGAGTATAAATTTTAAAAAAATTTTCAAGAAGGAGAGCTGTTTTTCAGCCTTTTCTCTCAATATGACCAACCTATGCTAAGATGGCGTTTTTGGAACTTCAGTTTCAAACAAGTTTCAGTAAGGGAAACCACTTCTTTGTCTAACGTCACCTTTTGAAGGGAGAGGTTCCAAAAAATCCCACCCCCTTACACCTACCCATCACTAATGATTGCAAAATCCCCAAGCCTTTACACTGAATTTTGAAAGTTTTCCAGAAATAGAACACACCATCTTCTTTAACGTATCAGTATCCCAAGCAGCAAAGGTACGTTTAGTAAACGTTTTTAAAAAGTTTACAAAATCAAAAAACGTTTTCTTTGAAAAAATGTCGTTTTAAAAACGTCAGTTTTTTTTTCTGAAACGTAAATGCTTATTTTTAGACCTTTTTCTAAACATTCACAAAAATCACAAGCAGAAAAAGGTTTCTGAATGTCGTTTTGTAAACGTAAATTTGAACTAAATAAACGTCAGTGACTTTTTATCAATGAAGAATTCGATCGTCTGCAACATTTGTTTCAATTTTCTTGTGGAAGAAATTAATTCTAAGGTTTGTTTGTTTTAACGTTTCGCATTCTCCGTATCAGATTAATTGCATTTTAATAAAATGTTCAGTGTCGTCTCACATTTTGTAAGTTTTTTTGTAATTTACTTTATATTTGAAGCAGGTAAATAGTATAAGATGTCTTTTTACGAATAGAAGTTCTGTTTCTTTTCCTGTTCAATATTTTTTTAACTCTACAGTCAAACCTCGTAAATCTGTTTGATGCATAAGTGTATTAGTTTCAGATTTAGACTAATTACGGTAAAACGAATCGACATTAAGATTCTTGGAATTTGTTTGACGAGATTCGATTGTGTGTATTGAAAATTGATCCGTGATACGACTTTTTGTCTTTTGTCTCATTTGGTTACTGGTTGTACAAGTTTCAAAGAAGAAATTATTGTCAAAGTCATATAATTTTTAAAATAATTTATTTTATTTATTTATTTTTAATTTCCGTGTAGCAGGCTTCTTTGAAAAAAATGTATTTTTTACCAAAGTACTTTTCATTATGTTTTACTATACACCTTTTTTATTCTGTTGCAAAAATCATCTGCAGAGAATAATATCTGAAAATATGGATGGTAAAAGTACAGATTCGAAATAAATCTTTTCGTAAAAATTATTTTGGTATAACTTAGCTGTTAGTTGAAAAACGTACGCTACGCACTTTTCGCGATTCGTCATTGCGAAAAATATAGTTTGAGGGACAATTGTCTAAGTTTAAATTTATTTGCTTATTTATCATTATTTCTAGAAAATCACCCGTCAAGGTATAACGAGTGAAAAGTGCTTCACTTTGACATGACTGTCAGGTGCAGCCACACTTGAAAGAAGCAACTTCTTGTCCGGGTGTATTTTGAAAATCATCTATGGTTTGCCAAAAATTGGAGAATTTTCATTGTTGGTGCGAGTTTCATTATTGGTGAAGACAGCGGTTAGTGATGCTTCTCTGATTACGGCTGTAATTATATGTTGTCACCATATATATATATATATATATATATATATATATATATATATATATATATATATATATATATATATATATAATATATATATATATATATATATATATATATATATATATATATATATATATATATATATATATAGGGTGTTCCAAGTCAACCTTCATGACCTCTACCTTCGCAACCGTTCGTCTCAGATGCATACTTCCAATTGCAAAATTGCTCGAAATATGGTGGAGAGTTAAGATATTGAAAGTTTGAAGCAAAACTTAATTAGTTAAAAAATAAAAAAAATTAACTTTTTATTGGGGCTCCAGGTCCCCTAACTTATATTTAGGGAAATCAAGAGCATGAAAAAACAATTCGAACACAAAAAAATGAAATTTGTACGACCAAAACCGAATAATTTATTAAATATAGCGTTTTGTGACTTACACCACTTTGCACTAGCTGTCAATACCATCTTTTGAGGGGAAATGTACTAATGCGTTCGTTCACCTCTTCCGTCGAATGGTAAGCGGGCCGTTTCAATTTAAATCAGGGATGTGCCCCCTCTACTTTGAACTCGAATATCTCTTCGAGTTTTAATCGCAATTGTTTCAAACTTTTTGTGCTCGAATTATTCTCTTATGCCCTTCATTTCCCTAAACATAAGTTAGGGGACCTGGAGCCTTAATAAAAAGTTATTTTTTTTTTATTTCTTAACTGATTATTTATTTTTTCGCTTCAAACTTTCAATATCTTAACTCTCCGCATTATTTCGAGCATTTTTGCAAACGGAAGTATGCATCTAGGGCGAACGATTGCGAAAATAGAGGTCATGAAGGAAAAAATTGAATGAGGTAAGAAATAAAAAATTAACTTTTTATAGGGGCTCCAGGTCCCCTAACTTATATTTAAGGAAATCAAAAGCATGAAAAAAAAAACGCGTAAAAAGACAGATGGGAACGCTTGCTTATCATTCATACTTTCAATATCTTAACTCTCCAAAACATTTCAAACATTTTTGCAATTGGAAGTATGCATCTAGAACGAACAGTTGCAAAAATAGAGGTCATGAAGGTTGACTTATATATATATATATATATATATATATATATATACACTGAAGTGACAAAAGTCATGGGATACCTCTTAATATCGTGTCGGCCCTCCTTTTGCCCGGCGAAGTGCAACAACTCGACGTGGCATGGACTCAACAAGTCGTTGGAAGTCTTCTGCAGGAATATTGAGCCATGCTGTCTCGATAGACGTCCATAATTGTGAAAGCGTTGATGGGGCAGGATTTTGGGCACGAACAGACCTCTCGATGGTGTCCCATAAATGCTCAATGGGATTCATGTCGGGCGATCTAGGTGGCCAAATCATTCGTTGGAATTGTCCAGAATTTTCTTTTCTTCAAACCAATTGCGAACAGTTGTGGCCCGGTGACATGGCGCATTGTCATCCATAAAAATCCCATCGTTGTTTGGGTACATGAAGTCCATGAATGGCTGCAAGTGATCTCCAAGTAGCTGCACATAAGCATTTCCAGTCAATGTTCGGTCCAGTCGCACTAGAAGACCAAGTCCATGCCATGAAAAAACAGCCCACACCATTACGGAGCCACCACCAGCTTGAACAGTGCCTTGCTGACAGTTTGGGTCCATGGCTTCGTGGGGTCTGCGCCACACTCGAACCCTACCATCGGCTCTTACCAGCTGAAATCGTGACTCATCGGACCAGGCCACGGTTTTCCATTCATCTAGGGACCAACCGATATGCTCACGTGCCCACGAGAGTCGCTGCAAGCGATGTCGTTCTGTCAGTAAAGGCACTCGAGTCGGTCTTCTGCTGGAATAGCCCAAGAAATCCAAATTTCTCCGCACAGTTCTAGCAGACACGTCCATTGTACGTCCCACATTGATTTCTACGGTGATTTGACGCAGTGTTGCTTGTCTGTTAGAATTTACGACTCTTTGCAGACGTCGCCGGTCTCGATCTTTAAGTGCAGGCGGTCGACCACTGCGCTGTCCATGGTGGGATGTTATGCCTGAAATTTCATACTCTCGGCACACTCTTGACACAGTGGATCTGGGAATGTTGAATTCTCTAACGATTTCCGAAATGGCATGACCCATGCGTCTAGCTCCAACTAACATTCCGCGTTCAAAGTCTGTTAATTCACGTCGTGCGGTCATCATCACGTTAAAACCTCTTCACATGAATAACTTGAACAGAAATGAAAGCTCTGTAAAAGCACTGCGCATTTATACCTGTTCTATGCGATGCTACTGCCATCTGAAAATTTGCATATTGCTATCCCATGACTTTTGTCACTTCAGTGTGTATATATATATATATATATATTATATATATATATATATATATATATATATATATATATATATATATATATATATATATATATATATATTATATATATATATATATATATATATATATATATATATATATATATATATCAGAGACGTGCCGTCTGGGTAGGCAAGGTAGGCAGTGCCTACCCATGAAGAAAACGTACCGAATTTTTAATTTCATTAAATGACATATAATGAGCTGATTTGGAAATATAAAGGCATTAAACAGCGAATATATCAGAAAAAACACGGAAATGTTAATTTTTCTTCCTTAGAAAGCACCGACTACGGCTGCTTTTCAACCACTGTATCTATACTATGCGTAGTAGTAGGAAGTGCACGTGCCCCGCACTTTTCTCCCCTAATGTTCAAAAAGCGTCGACGAAAGGCTGTCCGAAAAGTGCCTTTGCGGTTTCTTCTCTTCTCCGCCGAAACTTGCCTGTGGAGTCTGGCGTTTCTACGGTCTAGACGTCTTGATGCCGTCTTTTGAACAGGATTGTTGAATGCTTACAGTTTGCTAATATCCATTGTCGTGTTTTCTTTTCATCAAATTTTCAACTGTTTTAGGTTTTTTTGTATCCCTCTTTTTCGTAGGATTAAGTTGTAACTGTATCCCATATGAACATGAGATATATAAATTGAAAACAGATATACAGGCGAATATTAATGCATATATGTATATAATTATGTATTGTAAGTAAACATCTTTCATATTCATATTATTTTATTGCTTTTTACATTTTATGCGTTTTTAAAGATCTATATTATTTAATAAATCTTCGCATCTGCCTACCCTAAGCATTCATTGACGGCACGTGCCTGATATATATATATATATATATATATATATATATATATATATATATATATATATATATATATATATAAGCATTCATTGACGGCACGTGCCTGATATATATATATATATATATATATATATATATATATATATATATATATATATATATATATATATATATATATATATATATATATATATATATATATATATATATATATATATATATATCAGGCACGTGCCGTCAATGAATGCCTAGGGTAGGCAGATGCGAAGATTTGTGGAATAATATATATCATTAAAAACGCATGAAATGTAAAAAGCAATAAAATAATGTGAATATGAAAGATGTTTAATTTTTTTTAATTATATACATATATACAGGAATATTCGCCTGCATATATGTATATGATTTATAAACTATCTCATATCTATATCGGATACAGTTTCAACTTAATCCTAAGAAAAAGCGAGATACAAAAAAACACAAAGCATTTGAAAATTACTATATTACATAAAAAGAAAACACGATAATGGAGACAGCAAACTGCGAGTATTCAACAGTACTGTATAAAAGACGGCGTCAAGACGTCTAGACCGTAGAAACGTCACAGACTCCACAGGCATGGTTCTGCGCATCACACAGTCAAGTTTCGACGGAGAACAGAAGAAACCGCAAAGGCACTTTTCGGACAGCCTTTCTTCGCCGCTTTTTGAACATTAGGGGAGAAAAGTGCGGGGCACGTGCACTTCCTAAAACGATGCATGGTATAGATACAGTGGTTGAAAAGCAGCGGTAGTCGATGCTTTTTTAAGGAAAAAAAATGAAAATTTCCGTGTTTTTTCTGCTATATTCACTGTTTAATGCCTTTATATTTTCCAATCAGCACTTTGCATGTCATTTAATGAAATTAAAAAATTGGTTTGTTTTCTTCATGGGTAGGCACTGCCTACCTTGCCTACCCAGACGGCACGTCTCTGATATATATATATATATAGTATAGTGTTGGATTCGTGAAAAGTACAAATTTTTCTGCTTCAAAAATATGGACAATTATTTAGTTTCCGCCTTATTATTTGTAATGATTTCTCAATTAGATGACCTTTTACTTGCCCGTAAGAAGGCAAGAGAAGCTGAAAGTACAACGGACATCGCCTCAGATTCAACGCAAGGCACCTTAACCTTAGCACAAAAGAAAAGAAAACACAAGAAAACGAGAAGGTATATATCTGAATTCGAGGAGTCTGACCCAGAAGAAATACACTCAGAGAATGATGAAGCTGAGCTGCAACAGGAAACAATAGATCTGTTTACAAACAAAAATCCAGGCAAGTATAAAAACGAATACTACATAAGGAATGAATCAAAAATGACATAAGGGAAGGCCAAAACAGATTCACCTGTTACATAGATCTTCTGACACATCCGAATGATATATATATATATATATATATATATATATATATATATATATATATATATATATATATATATATATAACTAGCAGTACCCGTACGACGATGCCCATGTCAAAAATGTAAAAAAGGTCCTTTGAATAAATGAAATAAGACAAATCCTGCCACAACATCGCAAACATAATACTTGTACATGTATCCGAAACGAAAAATCCCGCAGAAAAAAACTTAATTCAAATACACAACCCAGGGTATTTAAAATAAAAATAATAATAATAACATACCATACCTAATTGATGAAAGAACCAGGCACTAAAATATGCGAAAAACCATCGCTCATCATTTATTGGATTAAAACGCCGCACGCGCTAACTCCGTGAGTAT
The DNA here is from genome assembly GCA_038373865.1 of Uloborus plumipes. Taxonomy (NCBI): domain Eukaryota; kingdom Metazoa; phylum Arthropoda; class Arachnida; order Araneae; family Uloboridae; genus Uloborus; species Uloborus plumipes. Next base: position 21,600 of record JAXGGA010018528.1, read on the forward strand.
TTCGGATTTTTTGCTTCTTGAAAATTTAATGAAAAAGAATCATGTTTTTCATAAATTTACTTGAATGTTAATATGATGGTTCGCAACAGTTAAGTTTAGCTTAACAGTTAGTTTTAGTTGTTGTTTAACTAAGTATTTTCATCTCTAAATAGTGTTTGTACCAGTGTCACTTTTGTTTTTTAAAAATTTTCTTTTATTTATTTTTATTTTCAGGAAAAATCACGCAAACGTCAAAGACAAAGAAATAGAAGATTACATAAAAGTATGGCTGAAAAATGCACCGACAAGGCTGAGGAAGAACTTA
>JAXGGA010018529.1:0-21901 GCA_038373865.1 Uloborus plumipes
ATTCTTATTGTACCTCAAAAGTGATAGGTGGCCTTTAAGGGGGATCTTATCCAAAGTTAGCGCCCTCAATTCTGTGCGTCCTTGCGCCGTGAACACTCCCCCCCCCTTTTTTTTTAATCTTTACGTTCGAAGCACGGAAAGCAATCTATAAAAGATAGAAGACGATGGTTATACTCAATAATGTACCTGTTATAATCAACTTTTATTTATTGCACCCCAGACGTGATAGGTTGTCGGAAAGGGGGATCTTTGCCAAAAAAAGAAAAAATACAGCGCCTTCCAGGTTGTACGCCCTTGCGCCCTCGAACCGGTGCTCCTTCGTTTTTTTCCACCTTACTTTCGGAGGGTATGAAACTAGGCAGTCCAGTCGGAGGGAGGGGGGCTGGATCTTATTCCAAAGTGAGCGCCCTCCAGTCTCCAGCTTATGTATCATTGCACCCTCGAATCTAGTTGACTTGGGTGCCATCCCTCCCTCCGCCCCCCCCCCCTTTTTTTTAAATTCGAAGCGAATGAAACAGTCCATAAAAGTTAGTTTCAGGAGATTATAAATAATAATGTGCTACAATTTGCTTTGATGCATTGCCCCCCAGAGGTGATAGGTAGTCTGGAAGAAGGACCTTTAACCAAAAAAAAAAACATCTTCCTCTGGGCTATGCGTCTTTGCGCCTTCGAGCCTGTGCTCCTTTGGTGTTTTTTTTTTTTTTTTTAATTTTTTCATTCAAAGCGCGTGAAGTATTTAAAATAAAAGTTTCAGAACGAGGTTCAAATGACTAGAGTAAAAAATAAACTTTGAATTCATAGCACCTTAAAAGGGATAGGTATTATGGTCTTAACCAAAGTCAGCGCTCCTATTTTTGTGCGTTTTCCTCTCTCTTTTGTGTGTGTGTGTCAAGTCAAAGTGTCAATCTACCTTGACTGAGGTTACGAATTCATGTGTGGGGATGCTGGTTAGAGAAATCGGTTGGCAAAAGATTCTTCAGACAGGTATTTTTATGATGTTAGAAAGCTGCATGAGTAAGCAATTGAATTGTATTGCATTGAAAAACGCGTACTACTGACAAAAATGTTTCATTTTGCCTAAAATAAAATTAAATAATGATTTACTGAATATTGTGTAGTTGCTTGACTGGCTCCTCCCTATTTTCATGAGCATTTTAATAGTAAGCGGATCATCAAAACAGCAGTTAAGTAAGTAAAAATACAGCAGATAATACCCTTAAACAGCTGAATCTATATATACGCACACCATAATTCTTTATAAATCGCACAACTTTTCGAAGGTAAACAATAAATTGAAAAAAACCAATTTCTGTATTTTAAGCACAACATCTAATATGTAACCATTTAGTGCAGGATGAAACTCTTATGAAGCCAAGTTATTTGTGAATAATGGTTAAAATTGTATTTTATTTAAATCTATATACGTGTTCCACGGTGTGCATTACAACGATCTTTTATTGTACTACAAGATCGGTTTTAACACAATGAGGAGGGCTCACAAATTATGAAAATTATTATTTTTTTTAAACTTCCGAATTCACATGACTTATCTGACTAATGAGAGACAAGTTTGGAAAGTAGTAGCAATGGTTTTGGATGGTTAAACTCATAACAGTTATGTCAGATTCTTAATTTGTTTAAGAATACAGAATCTAGAACTTTTAAAAGCGTTTGAGACAGAAATCACAAATAAGTAATGCAATTTTTGTTAAGCACCAGAGGATAAAGAAATTGTAGCTAAGGAAGCCACTATCATCCCCACTCTTTTTAAGCAAACAAAATATAACTTTCATTGAGAAATGAGAGGATAAGGCCCCTATATAGACGAGCCGACGCATCAAGAATAAGTTCGACCACTTTGGATCCAGCACGTGTTTGAGGGTTGTCTTTTCGGGTCAGTTATCGCTTTTTGGTAACTTTTCACGCGAATTTAACAAAGCTTGGCAATGTCCCGAAACTTTGCTCTGGTAACCCTAGCTCCGCAACAATGAAAAATGAAAGTAAAAGTTCATGAGTTGGATCCAAAATGGTGAAACTTAAGCTTGATGCGTCGGCCTGTCTATATAGCGGCTGTATGAGAGGAATAAACATCGTAATTGTATATTACTAGCAAGGGCGAATTCAAGGGAGCGGCGATGGGGGGTGATCGCCCCCCCCTTGCGGGACTCTCCTCCAGCAATTTTTAGATTTTAAAGTTCAAAAAAGGCAATTTTAGTTGATCTTTGATGATATTAAGGGAAAGAGTGCGGGGATTCGTGGTCCTGATCTGGGAATTTTTCGAAATGGAAGAACAAAACATTTGTAATCAACATGTGTTAACGAGGGTGCATGGCGAAAAAAATGGGTAAGCAAGAAAAAAAAATCAATCGCCCCTCCCTTGGAACATTTCTGGATCCGCCCTTGATTACTAGCTGTTTTCCCAGGCATTGCACGGTCTACCGTGAAAATAAAAGTTTTACCAAGAGACGCATGTTCACCAATCAGGCTCAAATAAAAGAAAAAATTGTGTACAATTTCACGCCAAAGTGAAGGAATAGCTATTTCAAAATTTAAATTGAGACCTTGTCGGATTTTTTTAAACAAACCTATCTCCCCCTCCATATGAAATTTCTGAGTATTGAAAAACCTTTGTGACAAATTTAGCAAAGATCCGACAGAAACTTATTGTTGTTGTTTCCACAATATAATCCTACGAAACTGGCTAACAGGTAGTATGACCTAAAATTTAAATTTAGAACCTCTTTGTGTTTCTTTGAGTTCCGATGTTCCGAAAATCTTCAATGTGAATTTCTGAGCAGCAAAGGACTTTAGTAAGAAATTTGGTAAAGATCAGGCGCAAACTGTGGATTTGTATAAGCAGCATACATACCCAAACCAAACATTCACACCTATTTATTATGCAGGTTTAATTTATAATTTAGCTACTAATGCAGTATACTCCCAATTATCCGCGCAATTGGGTGGCACGGGTATCGCGGATAACGAAAAAAGGCTAAAAATAAGTGATAAAAAGAAGATAAAATTGTGTTTTGTTTAAAATTAGTCGTATTGTGTATAAAAAGTGTTACAAACAATGAAGATAGGAACAGGATTACACATTTGTCTTGTAAGTTCTGAAGCATATCAATCTATAAAGGAATATAATAACACCCAAGTGAAACAATTTATTCGACAAAGTACTCTTATGTAACATATATTATACCAAACTTAATTTTGCTACCAAAAAAATAAATAAAATGAAATAAAAAAAATAAAAAAATATTTAAAAAAAAAGAGACCCTCGCGGATAATTCCCGCAGAAAATGTGTGTGTGTGTGGGGGGGGGGGGGGGGGTGCTATTTTGAAGTGTGCCTTTTGGAGGTTTGGGTTGGCGCCCTCATGGGAGAGCCAGTCCGCCCCTGCTGCCAAATATTTATCAAATCAAAAGTGGTAAACATTTTAAACTCTATTTTATTTAACACATTCACATAAATGACAACAGTAGCTAAAATATATATTTATGAAAATTAAAATTTTTTCACTCTTTTTACAAATATTACTTTTTTTCTCAGCTGAAAGACACTTTTCAAGTGAACTTAAAATAGCAAATGAAAAAAAAACCATTATGTACACATAAATTGCTCTTTAAGCAGGAAACCATTCATAAACTTCATCATCTACAACACCATGAGCTGCAAGCTCTGCTAGTACGTTTTCAAAATAATTTGGATCTGGATATCCATGCCCTCTTCTGTTGAAGCCAAATTCAGTTTTGTGATGAATTTCATTCCAAGTAACTGTATTTTCTTCTCCAGTAGTTGATGACCTCCCAATGGTAAAAATGAGACGCCTGTTCCAAGCTTTCACCAAAAGACGTAAAACCTTGAAAATAAATTTTTATTATACACTAAATAAAAGCAAGGATGTTTTACGAAATTTTTAAATATCATCCAAGTAACTTCAAAGAAATAAGCAGGGGCATTTTGTTTTCTTAACTTTCCGCTTAGTAGGGATTATTTAAATAACATTAATGACAGTTAAAAAGCAAAGTAATCGGATATTTGTTACACTAAAAATTATTTTAAATTGCACTTAAAAAATTGTTGGCTTAAAAATATAAATGTTATATTGTGTTTATTAATTTTGTACTAGCATTCACTGGTTCTGAGGTACAAAAATTTCTCTTGCTTTCTAATTCCATTTCTCCTACTTTTCTGCTTTGCAAGGTTAGAAAAGGATCAAGGTTTACACATTTTCTGAATAAAATTTTTATTTCTTCATTTAAAATTATCTTAAAAGGCTTAGACTCTAGTAGCTGATATTTTAGCTGTTTGAAACTTGCTTGGATGCATCTTTTACATACTATGAAATGTTAGCTAACACAACCTAACATAAAACTCTTGATAAATGCAGAACTGTTTTAAGTATTAGTAATGGTCCATATGCTAAGTTTGGACATGCCATAAGATAAGTTAATCCAAAAACATTCAACTGGCAGGGGATTTAAGAAACAAATAGTAAATAATTGCTGACAAAATTTTGGTAAATGAGAATAACACCACATGATTTAATATTTTTAGTACATTTTTACAATTTAATTGAGTGATGTGAATAAATTCGTAGACATTCATATTTTAACATTTTCCCTCCATTTCAACTAAAACTAATGAGTCATTCCATGTCAAGTGGACTAGTGGTCCCCACCCGACCATCTCCGATTTGGATCAAATTTTACAGAGGTATAGACATGCCTATGAAACTAACCTGTGCAAATTTTTAGCTTCCAAGATCCAAATCTGGAGGAGCTAGGATCCCGCAAAAAATGTGGCCCAAAATGGCGGATGAACTTCATGAAACAAGTTGCAATGTTTAGGTCAAGGTTGCAGAAAATTTTATCACAGTGGAAGCCTAATTTTTTTTGGAGCTTAAAGTACTTTTGGTTGTTAACACTCTCCAGTATATTCTTTGAGATTGCGCTTATTAGATTTTGTGTAGCACGTGCCTAAACTTGCGAAAAAACGCGGTGGGCAATTTTTTCCCTGGATTTCAGGTTGTCATACATTTTTAACCAAAAAAAATTCAAGAGTTTATACTTCGTAGTTTTATTGTCCAAATACTTGTTTTTAATGTTTTACAGCTACAGAGCTTAAATATTGTATTTGTAAAAGATATTGGCACCCTAAGTGTCGATGAAAACGCTTCTTTTGAAAAATCGCCTGTTTTCAACTCACTATATCTCAGGTTTGTCACCTAAGACCATTGTTTCTTTGGCACCATTAGAAAGAACAGATTTTTTCCTATCGAAATGAGTTTTTTTTTCGATGGTGTTCTTTCGAATAAGGATGAAAAAATTAGCTTGAAATACTGTCTGTTATGAAGAATTGGCATAATTAGGTTAAGACTGCAGAAAATTTTATCACACTGGGGGCCTAATATTTTTGGAGTTTAAAGTACTTTTAGTGATCAATACTCTCCAGTATTTTTTGTGAGATTGAGCTAATTAAATTTTGTGTACCACGCATGTTAACTTGCAAAAAAACGCGTTAGGCAATCTTTTTCCTGTATTCATAAATTTTTAACCAAACGAATTCAAAGGTTCATGTTTCGTAGTTCTATTGTCCAAATACTTGTTTTTAATGTTTTACAGCTGCAGAGCTTAAATATTGATTTTGTAAGAGATATTGTTGTCAAAAGTGTCTATCAAAACCATTTTAATGAAAAATCGCCTGTTTTCAACTCACTGTATCTCAAGTTTGTCACCTTCCACTGCTTTTTTGTTGGCACCATTAGAAAGAACAGATTTTTTCCTATTGAAATGAGTTTTTTTTCGATGGTGTTCTTTCGAACAAGGAAGAAAAAAATAGCTCGAAGTATTGTCAGTTATGAAGAATTGGCATAATTAGGCTAAGACTGCAGAAAATTTTATTATACCAGAAGTTCGAATTTTTAACAACTTAAAGTACATTTAGTTGTTTATATAAATACTCTGATAAGAAAAAATCTGTTATTTATAGTAGTACTAACGAAAAGATGATGGAAGGTGACAAACCTGAGTTACAGTTCATTGAAATTAAGCTAATTTTCAAACAGGAATTGCCAATAATTTTCATGTATGCTACACAAAAGCTAATGAGCTGGAAATCACATAATTATTAGAATCTATTAACAACTAAATGTACTTTAAGTTGTTAAAAATTCGAACTTCTATTATAATAAAATATTCTGCAGTCTTAGCCTAATTATGCCAATTCTTCACAACTGACAAAACTTCCAGCTTTTTTTTTGTTCTCCTTATTCGAAAGAACACCATCGAAAAAAAAAAACTAATTTCGATAGGTAAAAATCTGTTCTTTCTAATGGTGCCAACGAAAAAAACGGTTGAAGGTGACAAACTTGAGATACAGTGAGTTGAAAACAGCCGATTTTCCATTAAAATGATTTTGATAGACACTTAGGGTGCCAATATCTTTTACAAATACAATATTTAAGCTCTGCAGCTGTAAAACATTAAAAACAAGTACTTGGACAATAGAACTACGAAATATGAACCTTTGAATTTGTTTGGTTAAAAATTTATGAATCCAGGAAAAAGATTGCCCACCGCGTTTTTTCATAAGTTGACATGCATGCTACACAAAATTTAATAAGCTCATTCTCACAAAAAATACTGGAGAGTATTGACAACTAAAAGTACTTTAAATTCCAAAAATATTAGGCCCCCAGTGTGATAAAATTTTCTGCAGTCTTAACCAGGGCTGCGGAGTCGGAGTCGGACTGATTTTGGACCAAAGGAGTCGGAGTCGGAGTCGCTGAAAAACATGTCGACTCCGACTCCGACCACCTCCGATTTGGATGAAATTTTTATAGAGGTGAAAACATATCTTTGAAACTAACAGATACAAATTTTTCAGCGTCCAATATCGAAATCCTAAGCATCTAGGATCATTAAAAAGGGCTTCAAATGACGGGTCCTTTGCAGCAAAAATGCAATGTGTTAAAATAAAGTCTGGCCATTAAAACAAGAAAAAGGATTAGTTTTTGTACGGAGTCAAATGAGTCGGAGTCGAAGAGTCGGAGTCGGACTGATTTTGGACCAAAGGAGTCGGAGTCGCTGAAAAACATGTCGACTCCGACTCCGACCACCTCCGATTTGGATGAAATTTTTATAGAGGTGAAAAACATATCTTTGAAACTAACAGATACAAATTTTCAGCGTCCAATATCGAAATCCTAAGCATCTAGGATCATTAAAAAGGGCTTCAAATGACGGGTCTTTGCAGCAAAAATGCAATGTGTTTAAAATAAAGTCTGGCCATTAAACAAGAAAAGGATTAGTTTTTGTACGGAGTCAAATGACAAGAGCGGCACTTGTCTATTGCTCTGGAGAAAATGAACTTTTTTGGGAGGTCACAGTGACCTCCGAGAATTGAGATAAATGTGGTGAAATTACCTGCGAGAATTCTTGAGAAAATTGAACTTTTTTGGGAGGTCACAATGACCTCTCATGACCTCCAACTGGGATGCCCCAGCTTGCTATCCCCCACCCCCCCTAAAGTGAGTCCTGGCTGCGACCATGAATAAAAATGAAACTTTTTAAAATGGACTTAATATTTCAACTTTTGTTTAGGGTTTTTCCATCTTCATATTTGGGTAAAAAAATAATTAAAAAAAAAACAGGAGTCGGGAGTCGGAGTCGAAAGTTTTTAAAATGTCGGAGTCGGAGTCGACCATTTTTTCCTCCGACTCCGCAGCCCTGGTCAATTAATCCCCTAATTATGCCAATTCTTCATAACAGACAGTATTTCAAGCTAATTTTTTCATCCTTATTCGAAAGAACACCATCGAAAAAGAAACTCATTTTGATAGGAAAAAATCTATTCTTTCTAGTGGTGCCAAAGAAAAAATGGTCTTAGGTGACAAACCTGAGATATAGGGAGTTGAAAACAGGCGATTAAGCGTTTTCATCGACACTTAGGGTGCCAATATCTTTTACAAATACAATATTTAAGCTCTGTAGCTGTAAAACATTAAAAAACAAGTATTTGGACAATAAAAACTACGAAGTATAAACTTTTGAAGTTTTTTTGGTTTAAAAAATTTATGACAACCTGAAATCCAGGAAAAAAAATTGCCCACCGCGTTTTTTTCGCAAGTTTTAGGCACATGCTACACAAAAATCTAATAAGCGCAATCTCAAAGAATATACTGGAGAGTGTTGACAACCAAAAGTACTTTAAGCTCCAAAAAAAAATTAGGCTTCCACTGTGATAAAATTTTCTGCAACCTTGACCTAAACATTGCAACTTGTTTTCACGAAGTTCATCCGCCATTTTGGGCCACATTTTTTTGCGGGATCCTAGCTCCTCCAGATTTTGGATCTTGAAAGCTAAAAAATTTGCACAGGTTAGTTTTCATAGGCATGTCTACACCTCTGTAAAATCAAATCCAAATCGGAGATGGTCGAGTGGGGACGATTTGAAAAATTGATCCAGTTGACGTGGAATGACTCTAATCATAATTTTTTGTGGTGGTGAAAATGCATATCTTACAAGTATTTTTTTGTCAACATACTTTTTCTGCCCATTTCATTGTCAGGAAGGTAGCAGTGTCTGGGAAAACCTCTTGTAGTATATTTTTTTACCTGGATTTGGATGTTCAGGACCCTAGAAAAAGAATATAAATGTATTTTGCTAGTATCATTTTTGTATTTAAGTGTCGTAAAAATTTCAGTTCACATTTCAAAGTAAACCAAACATCTTTACATCATCAGTTAAACCATCTTCTAGAATTGCAAAATTAAATCTAACTCTAATCATAAAATAATATGACGTCCCTTGGGTAACCTTGGGTAGTTTAAACCTTTTTCCTTACACTGCTAGTAAAATGTGAATAAGTGAAACTTTTTTTTTTTCCACAATCATGTATAAATGGAAGCCAATCATTAGAAAACAATGACACCAGAGCTGAAATCAATAGCTGTTTGGCTATGGCAAACAAATGCAACTTTGGTTTTAAAAGGGCAATTGAAAAGTTAACTTTTTCCTTTGAAGTACAAAAATAAGTATCCAAGAATTTCTTTTTACCTAAACATATGGGGGTAAGTTTTTGGTCTTCCATTAAATCGATAGAAAAACAAATTTTATGGGATTTGTAAGGAAAATGGTAAGAAAAATTTTTTGGTACTGTCAATGAAAAACAATAGGTGGCAAAGGAATTCTATAAGCAGCCAGGTGTCTCCCATGTCATTAAAGCTAATTATACTAAATTGTTAGGAACACTCTACACATTGAAGGACAGTTAAACCAACTAAAAAAAGTGACTTTTTTCTGCACCAGATGAAAGTTGAAAGAGAATCCACCCACCCATTAGGTGCTAGACAGTGTAGAGACCTTCAAGTGATCAGTGCTGGGAGATGGAGGATAATGGCATCTAACAGCAAGAAGATGAAAAACTTATTGAGACAGCCTTAGCCTGCCTTGGGTTTGTTGTGCTCAAGAAGAAGAAGCTATCTATAAATGTGGTATCCTAAGACATTTTTTTTTTCTTCAGTAGTACAATCATATTGGTACAGATAAGGTATGAAGCCAAAACTTAGTTAAGGTACGGAGAGACACTATTAAGTTCCATAATGAACTGGCTTCGTAGACAGGAAAAAGACCCACTTTTGCCTTAGCAAACCAATGTAAACACCATCTTTAGATTGGTTCTAAGGATCATAAGCTTAAGTTAAAAGACTAAAGACTTGAAAGTTGACATAAGTAAAGGATAAGAATTAAAAAGAATACATTAATAGTGCAGACATTTTCATGCTCATTAACTGTTACACTCCCTACTTAGAACTTTAGACTATGTTATTGATGAGTAAAGACAATTTTTAAAAAAATATTACCTGAGTTCCAGGTCGAATGTCATATATTATACGTATTGTTTCATAATCAGGATAGCCAGGTAGGGAATATGGTAGGACATGGTACACCATACTTCCAGGAGGCTGGATGCCACATTTTTCACCATGAATTTTCTTACAAGTAGGACATTGTATAAACATATCCTGGAGGGAAAAAAACATATGATTATAAAAATTAAAATTACAATAATTTGTTAAGAAAAGCTCTATATCTTTCAGAAAAAGTTTCGTCAAAATTTATGTGAGTGTTTTTGCAATGCTTAGGAGACCCCATAGCACTTAGTCTTGAAGTTTTGTGCAAAATTAGTTTGAACCTTGGCTGTGTTCACCTCTGAGCTTTGTTTTTAATTTTGAATGAGTTTTTTTTTTTTTTTTTTTAATTTGTTCGCTTACTTTTTACATTAACTTACTTTACCTAACTTACAGCCGTTTTGCTCTGCTCAGGAGCCCCCTCAGCACCTTCAGCCTTAAAATTTACAAAAATTACTTAAAAAAGCCCGAGGTATGCCTTTCCTCCTGTTTAAATTCTTAAAATTAATTTTTAATTTTAAAGTATTGTGTTTTAAATTCTTGCTTAATAATCTGTAACTGCCTTTGTTGTTGTCCTGTCATAGTTTTATTAATAATTACTATGAAGTAGGGGTGTTATTGCCTTGAGAGGGTGAACTTCCTTACTAATATATACAAGACAACAGAGGAAAGATTTACAGCACAAAGAGAGAAGAAATACCCAGGACACAGGCGGGAATCAAACCCCTGACCTCTTGCTTTTGAGGCAAAGCTTGGTTATGACATCCAGAGAATGATATCCAGATTGATGAGTCCATAGCAAGGACAAAACTGCAGTCTCTGAGTGTCATAATCAGGCTGTTGGTAAAGGTTTGTATAAATTTTTTCTTCGTGTTTGGGAAAAATCAGGGAATTTAGCAAAAACAAAAATGCAGGAAAAATTGCTTAAACAAGAGGGAAAAAAAACGATTTGAAAAATTCAATAATTCTTGCTAAAAAAAGTGTTTTGGCTAATAAGGAATAAGGAAAAAATTGCTGGTTTTTGGAATTTTTCACTAATTTTTTCCCGTGATTTGAAGTTATTAGCATTATTATTTTATTTATTTATTAGTTATATTTATTATTATTTATTCTGTAGCAAGTTTGAGATTTTACCGCCAAACCGATTTTTTTCCCTAATTTTTCTAATTTTCTCCTGTGATCCATCTTTCTTTGGTAGTGTGTATTAGGGCTGCGACATCGATGTCGATGATGTTTTGGAAACATCGATGTTTTTACTAAAACATCGACGTTTTTACTAAAACATCGACGTTTTTACCATCCATGTTTGAGGGTCAATGTTTTGGATTCGATGTTTTTTCGATGTCGATGTTTTATAATCTAGCAAAAAAAGCTTGATAAAAATATGCGATATACAGACCAGACATATTAAGAAATTTTCATCCTTAATCAGAAGTTCCAGTATTAATCTCATTAGAAAACATTTTCTATGATTATTATCCATGTTTTGCTCTCGATGTTTCTAAAACATTTCTAATTTGCTTTTGCCATTTTTTTTTTAATTTTATTTATTTCATTATTATTTATGTGAATGTTCTATATTTCAGCAAAAAAAATCAAGATATGTGGCCAAAAGTTATATCGTTAATCAGCCGTTACACTATCAATCTTGTTAGAAGACGTTTTTGAGTTACCATCCATGTTTTATGGTCGATGTTTTTTAATGATCAGGGTGCCATGTTTTTTTTTCTTTCGATGTCTGTTTTACACTTCAGCAAAAAGCAATACAAATATACAGTAAAAAATCTTCATCTTTAACAGTTGCAATATCTGTCGAATTGAAATAGTTTTTCTTTTAAATTACTATCAATGATTTAAGGTCAACGATTTTTAAACGTCGTTGTTTTTGTTTTGCTTTAGAATTTTTTTTCGATAACAGTGTTTTGCATTTCAACAAAAAAAGTTTCATACAAATATGCGATAAATAAGTTATACAGTTAATTAATTGTTGCAGTACCTATCTCACTAAAAAAGTTTTCTATAATTGACATCGATATCATACGGTTGATGTTTTTCAGAAGACAAAAGATAAATCTAATTGAATGATATAAAGAGGCGCAATGTATTGGGGAGTTACTGTATTACTGTATTTAAACGTGTAAGTAATTTTTATAAAAAAAGATCGATGTTTTGCCTTCGATGTCTCCTCCCTAGTGTGTATGTGAAATAACTTGTAATGTCCTACAGCTAGACTAAGGTTGAAAAAGTGTTTTCCTCATAAATTTGAGACAGAAATCATGAAGAGACATGCTCCAGTGATTTCCTTGAAATTAATTGTTATTATCACTTTTTTTTTTTGTCTTATAATCTATTTTTTAATTTCGTCTCTAATCAATCATATTTTGCTTTTTGAGCATTTTTTCTTGTTCTATTCTATTTACAGTATCTCTGTATGGCCAGTAGACACCCTTTGTTTAGTAGAAACTACACAAACAGGCAAGCCGCTAAAAACACATCTGTAATGTTCAAGAATGTTTTTAAAGTAATATATTTGAAGAAACATTACCTTTGGTTTAGAGTTTTCCATAGCAACAAGACAAGCTTTATGGAACATATGAGAGCATAGACTCAATTTTACTACAGTAGCATCATCATTGTAGGAAGACCCATGTGAAAGAAGTTCACAGCAAATAATACAGTTCTATAAAATTGAATCACTTTTATCAATATATATATATATATATATATATATATATATACATGTATACACACCATTCTATAACAGAAGATGTCATAATGAAACGAAATATTAAATTTATAAAGGCAACGTTGATATAAGGCACGTTTTATAATTCTACCAATGAATTATAAAACGATAACTGAAAAACACTTCACACACAAAAATACAGTTGACATTTCATTGATCCATATTTTTAGCTTATTAATGTAAGTAAAGTAATGCTGAAAAATTTGATCAACATTCTATTATAATATGCATAAAATTTAGTTTTTGAAAGCAAAAAGAATTTTAACTAAATCATAGCTTTTCTTTTTAGTTTTTTTTTTAAATTCAAAATTAAATATGTTGTAACACAGAAACTATCAAAAGTCATATAAGATATTGAAAATAAATCGGTCAAAATAAAATAATTTTAACTTAAAAACTTGATTTTAACTAAGCGATTTTGCATTACTATGATTGATGTAGTGTAATGCAGTTATTGTTTGATGTAATTTTCCTATGAAAATACTTTCACAAATTTATGTGCAATATTTAAAAATACAAAATGAAGAAATAAATAAGAAATATTAGATACTTCATCTCCAAAGGAGGAAACATCTTTCACTACTTCTGTATATTTGCTTAAAACACTTGCATCATTCCTGAGTATATTGAAAGCACCATCTAAAACCATAAATACACATATAATCAGTAATAAAACATGACATGTGTTTTAAACAAGTCTGATAAAAGAAGGGTTTTCGAAAATGCATAGTTTATTCACTACCTGAAATTTTGATAAAAATACAATAAATTTATTAAGAGATATTTTCACTTATTTACAGTAGATCGGATAACAATTGCTTAGTATCCAGCAACTAGGTATATATCAACAATCACAATTCACTCAACTGTATACCACGTAATTAAATCAACTACGCAAAAGAGTCACAGAGCTTACGCAAACTCTAATAGCACATCAGATGTTATCAGACTAGCTCAAATTCACAGGACTAAAAGCACATTCCTAACAGCAGATCTGCTGTTAGCCAAACTCCATCTTCGCAAGCCTTTAAATAGTGTCAAGGACATTTCCACAATTTTCCAGTTCATTCAATAGGTTTCTAGTGAACACTAGAATCCCATTCAAAACCGAATGTTCCTTTTCCCTCTCTTGCATTTCATTCACCGTTGTTTATATTGAGGGAAAGAGATACAAATTGTGAATGTTGCAACGGTTGTTATTCTTCAATAGCAATTATAATTTTTAGTTATGCTTGAAATGCTGCCAAATGTCGTTAAGCAGGAGACCCTAGCGATTTCTTGCCAAATGTGGCACAAAGCAGGAAAACAACTTAAAGGTGAGGTTACAACACAACAACCATAGTTTTAAAGGACGATTAATCAGATTTCTAGCAAATTTAACAAGTTAATAATAAAACAATTTTAAATTTACCACTATTTACAAGACTTGTAACAACATGAAGGGTACAAGGGAAAACCTCCTGTCAGTCAGATTTCTAAGAAAACGGGATAATGAATCCATTTCGTGATTGCTGAAGCAAGCTTTTCAAAAAAGTCAATCATCTTTTGTACAAAACTTCATAAGTCAGCTGAAATATTTGTTTGAACATAGACAATACTGAAGACCTAAAAAAGGAAACAAATGCGTTTTCTCAAATTAGACTTTTGTTTGACAGGGTTTTTCCCAGTATCCTTCATATGTTAAAATCCCACACAAAATGCAAAAATTTATTTAGACTACAAGATAAAAATATAAAATAAAATGAAGAAAAAATATTTGAAATGAAGACATAAATTATACCATTCACAACTTAATCACTGGAATCACACCTAAATCATGAATTTTATCCTTCTATTTGTTATTTATTTATTTATTTAACACTAGTAGTACCCGCCCGGGGATGCCTATGCAATAAATGTAAAGGATGTCAACTGAACGAATTTAAATTCACTGTTACCCTCTGAAGTAAAGTTATTATATTCTTTAGTTCAAATGTACTCCACAACCTTTTAAATTCCAATAAAAGTCATGTTTAAGTTTAAAACAATTCGCCAAATAAGACATTAAGTTAAGTAAGTAAAAGGAGATGTTAAAGATTCAAATGTAGTCAATTTTCAAGGCTTAACTCAATACGCAAATTTAAACCACTATGTAACTTCAGGGACAAAAGAGCAGTTTGTCTGGAAAATGGATCTCGTGTTTCAGTTTTAGGTACAGAGTTAAGCCTTGAAAATTGGCTAAATTTGATTAATTAATATCTCCTGTTCTAATTAACCGAGAGAAATGTGCCAAAACTTTTCTTTTCGAGAAAAAAAACCCCTTTCTAACGATATATAATGTTATGAGGTGGGGGAAAGTTTTCCCCAAAAATTATGCCGGATTCACCAAAAATGAGACTAAGTAATTAATTAAAAAATAACTAATTCGAAATTTAGAATTCAGCCTTCGAAGTGCATTTCATGGGGATACGTTCGAATTTTGTGAAAAGTTTCAGGTCTGTAGGTGCTGTGGGGGCTTCTAGTCATCGGTTACGAACATACATAGAAACAAACAGAGCACTCTGTTTGTTTCTATGTTCATCTTTTTTACATAGATTTCAGTTACTTTGCTAAAATAGTGTTTTGCCTTTCATTAAAAAAGTTTTTTTTTAAGGAATATTTCAGGCCATGGCACAAACTATTAGTACAAAATTGAGCTTCTAAGTAAATAGCTCAAATCCCAGTAGCAGAAACAGTACAATGCTGCGAGGTACCATGCAGATTGATAAGTTGCAATTTCTTAGTTGAGGCTGAGAAACGTCCAAAAATATTTAAAGTTAAAACAATCTTAAATTTTAGCGAGAGATGATTTGTAAAATATTTTCTAGGATATAATCCAAAGGAAGCAAGTAGTTTCATTTTTTTTAGCTTATACTCTTATTTTTTTAGGTATTTCTCGGTGCTTATTTTGACTGAATGATCAAGATAACGTCAGATGATTCTGCAGATTGCTTTTGGGGTTTTCAATTAGCATTGTAGTCAGTTGAAAGATATTGCTGCTGGGCTCAAACCAACACGAATAATGAAAAAAAAAAAAGGATCCTTACCATAGAATTTAAAAGTGAAAAATATTAATTTCATCGTGAAGTTGGACAACTAAAAATTACTCAAAGTTTCATAATTATTCACCTTCAATGATTAATTACTAACCAAGCTTTTTTTTCCTTCCTTTTGCTTTTTTAAATTCTGGAAGCGGATTGATACCTGGAACAGGTTTAAGTAAATCGTTTGGAGTATCAGGCGGCCATGAATTCATCCAGGGCTTTCCATAAACAAGAGCAGCTGAAATAATTTAACAAGCACATGATTAAAAAATTTACACAATCATATACATAGTCTATTTATACCAACCAAAGTAGAATTTGGTTGCTTATGCATACAGAAATTTTTCAGGAAAAAAGAAAAAGCAAAAAAGAGATTGTGAGTCATGTTTACTTCAAAAAATATATTTTATTATAAATTATATGCTTTCCTCAGTTTTTCTTTTTTCGACTTACTGGATAAAAAATAATTTCTATTTGGAGAATTAAATTTTTATTTGTACAAAAGTTTTAAAACACTCATGAAGAAAATCTATACCTTAGCATATAAAGAATCATTTCCCTAAACATAGAGGATTCTCTTCAAGCCAAAATTTTTATAGCAGGTGCTTTTTTTTAATAAGTTGCACATCGATGTGTTTTCGAGCATAGACCCCCCCCCCCCCCCCCCATAGAGCAGCAGTAATTTCTACGCTTTACATGTAAACGCAAAATGCTTGTTTTAAAAATGCTATAAAAGTCAGACAACTTGAGCACACACTTAAAATCTGGATTGCTCTAGGTTAAAAACCTAATACCCTCCAAAGGGATCTGACCTTGAAGGACTTTATGGCAAAGCTTTAAACAAAAAATGTTTGCTTTGTCGGGAATTTAACCGAACCAGAACTGTAGTCTGTCGAATTTGGTTACTTATCAATATTGATATTTTTGAGAAAAAAGCGATTACAAAGACCAGATTGTGAGGCGTTGGCACTAGCTCTTATAAGATGGTTTTGTAATCTATATAAATAAAACAAAATATATGAATATGTGTATGTTCTCCATATAAATTTGTAGTTAGCGCTAGAACTTCGCAAAATTTGGTAGGGCAGACTTTTGCACCAGAGAAGGGTCATAAGACTTGGCTAAAAACGGCTCTTTCTACACAGAATAGCAATTGGATTGTCCCGATTTTAGTTTCCTTAGAAAACCTATAAAAATACTCCCATAGAAGATTTTCTTCTTATGGTTTGAATAACTCCAAGAGCCTAAACTATCCAGGAAAAATGTTATAAGTATTTTTAAACTAGTAAAAATCCAATTTAAATCTGACATTTAAAATTGTCTACACAAGCCCATTAGGGTGAAGAAATCATTGAGAAGAAATAGCTAAATAAATATGTTAGCACTTTTTGCTTGAAAGTAAACCAATAAAATTCTTGCTTTTGCTTTGAAGCTTTTTCCGGTAACAGGAGGATACAGAATTTTTCCCTTTTGATTTTTTTTTTTTTTTTTTGCAATATATTATGATTTTTGTATAGCTGGAAGAAGATAATCAAGGATGTTTGTATTATTGATGAAAACTTTTAAGATTGACTTTAAATTTAATTGGAACTTTTAGATTTGCCATTAATGTTGTTTAAGAATGGTTGATACTGAAGTGGATTTTGAGGAACTGATGTTATTCTGAGGGGAACTTTTGGGGAACTTATTTAACAGGGAATTTTTCGAAGCAATTGTTGCAACTCAAATGGAGTTTACAAGAGATAATGATGATGCTATTTAAAATTATTTTTCCTCATTCTGAAAGGGATTTTTGGAACCATTTTTCCTTATCCAGACATATTTTTGGAGATCCTGTTGAACTTAGTTAAACTGTAACTTATTTCAACAAGAATGTTTAGAAACTGACGTCTTTATTGTAATGCAGAAATTTAAAGAGTGTTTTCCTTTTTCCTATCGAGAGTTTGGGGGACTCGGCACTCATGTGCCCTCAGTTTTCTCCTTGCAGCAGGGATAGATGCAACGGTAGAGTAGCTCTCGCAGCGTCCAACACAATTTGATAGAAATTGGGATTGTTAATTTCATTTACAAAGTTTTCTCATTCGATAAAAATTTTTAGGGATTACTGTCCAAATTTTAATAGAGATTTTTAAACTATAGCCACTACTATGTTGGGAAATTTTAAATTTTTTTATATTTTCAACCTCACGGTTGAATATGAGTCACTTAACATCACTTATATCTTCGAAATATACAATGCAACCCAGCTAGTGTGTACTAAACCAAATATCTGTGGCTCTCAAATATTTTTCAAATAACGGTAACAAATCTTTGAAAAATATTCTGGACAAGTTTTGTTTGAAAAAAAAATCCTTTTCTTATGCTTTTTGGTCTAAGCAAGCTTGAACTAGTTCAGTTCATCTGCTGGCATAGTTTGCTCAAGTATGTGTGTATTCAATTGCAATAATGATCAGTCTATATACATTTACCTTAACTGCTGTCGTTTGTTAGGTATATTCTTAATGTATGCAATAGTTTTTTGATTTTTGTAAGCCACTGTATTATCGATTTTTACCTATTTTTCAGATTATACAGGGAATTGGTTTATCCCCAGTTACCGTGGCACCCTATTTGCAGATAATTGAGAGTTTACTGTAATATGTAGTTTAAAACTCTCTAAACATAGACAAAAATCAATTAAAACAAATAAAATTTAATCTTTCCAAATTGAATATTTGCATTTAAATGAAAAGGATATGAATATACATATCTATTTAAAGTACGAAATATTTAAATATCAATCCAAACTAATAAGAACATTTTATTAAAAACTTTTATTTTTCATTCAAATACTACAAATGTCCAAAAATTAATACAAATTATTAGACACAAATGAGCAGCTTTTTAAATCTGACTGATACATCAGAATAATACAAATAAAAAATATAATGAAAAAATATTCCAAACATTTACAAAAATTGAATACATGAACTACTCACAGTATGAAACATGGTCAATATTTAAATATTTAACTCAAACATTTATTATAGTCGTAGGTACAAATACTTTCTAAAGTTGAACCACCTTAACTCGAACATATTTAAAACAAATTAATACTAGTACAAACATACAAACTACATTTCTGATCCCCAAAGTTTTTGTTTGCTGCTTATTTTTTGCCAGATAAGCCGGACTACAGTGAAGAGAAAATGATTCAAGGTCCCTTGGAGTTTGTTTTAAATGGATGATGTTATGCAAAAAGGAGTTAACCCACAAAACATAAAAAAATGAGTTATCCAACTGTGATGGTAAAATATGTTGCTTTCTACATTAAGCAAAAATATTTAAGCCCTATCAGCATTTCATGGTAACATATCATTAGTATATTGATATAGAGCTCCATGCTTTTTGCCAGAATTTGTTGACTTTAAAGCCCAATATCTCAAAATCAGGTTTTTGTGGGTTAACTCCTTTTTGCATAACACCATCCAAATGGGATCGATATGACAGTATTCAATTTTAGAAAAGATTTGGTTAAATCTCAATGACGGTATTATTCAGCAAATTTTAAAAAATGCTATTAGTTCTTGTAGTGTGTTCTTCATTTTTGATTTTTATTATTTTAAAAATGATTATCTTCAAGTAAAAGTTAAGCTCAGATAACTTGAAACCATCAAACACAATACATCTGTTTTGACAAAACATTGATGTTTTGAAAACAATGGCGTTGCATCAATGGTATAGAGAGATTTTCAGTGCGAAATACAAGGGATAGAAAGAAATAAAGAAGTAAAAACAATTTTAAATGACTTTGAATTTTCATTAAGTACAAAAAAAAAAAAAAAAAGACAGTAAATGAGCCGCAATAGTACAGAACTTGTATCCCTAGAGGATTTACATTTTAGAAAGCAGGCCCATTTACAAACAAGTTAAACTATGAAATTTCAAAGGAATTTATTGCAAGTGAAAAGCTGCAGATAATAGAAAAAGGTAGAGAACTCTTATCTGGCATCCTTTATTTATAATTAAGTGAGTGTGTATTTGTTGCATTTTAGTAGGTTTGATATTTATTTTGAATTTAATTTTACCAAAGAAATAATAAATTTTTATAGTCAAAGAAACAATTATTGCTGCATGCAATTATGAGTATTTTAAACGTTACTATAAAGGGATAAAGAATAAGAGATTTATTATCATCTTTGAAAAAGTTAAAACACAGATTAAGAAAATAAGCACCTCCCCTCAATATTGAGTATAATACAGAGCTTAAAAACTCGAAAGAAAATTTTACATAACATTTTCACAGCATAAAATATATATAAATTAAGTAATTCAGTTACCTGTGTTATTTACTTTATTAGCTGCACTGGATTTTCTAAAAAAATTAATAAAAACTGTGAGAAAGAACTAAAGTACTAATAAGGATGAGCAGATGAATAATGCACATGAAAAAGTTATATGTAAATAGGCGAAAAGCTCAGTTTGAATGCATGTACACAAGACATTAACTACAAGAGCAAATAGAGCAGGTACTCTTGCCCCCCCCCCTCCCATTTTGAGGGGCCCATGACATGTCAGGGGTCTGGCCGGAGGAAATTCTGGTTCGTTAACGGACCCTTCACAAAAATACGATCAAGCAAAACGGACCCTTCACAAAAATACGATCGAGCAAAACGGACCCTTCACAAAAATACGAGCAAGCAAAACGGATCTTTCACAAAACTGCTAATCAAACAAAACGGACATTTCACAAATTATTCATTCAAAAAGCAAATCAGAAATCAAAATAAGACATAGCATATTTCCTATTTCCGTGTAAAAGCCCACAATTTTTGGGCCTTTTCTGAAATTAAAGAAGGGAAATGCGCTTATCCGCCAATTTTGAGGGGGGGGGGGGATTGGGCACACTTCCTGCCTGCGATGTTCTGGGGCAGGGCAAGCCATATATCTTTAATATAAAATGTAGCACTTTTTGTTGGTTTCTTTTAAAGAAATTAACAACTTAAAAAGGATAGTTGTTTTTTTTTTACTTGTTTGTTTTATCATATGCAAATCAAAACGGCTTGCTGCTGCTATGTTGCTGTTATAGATTTCTCTGGAAATGCAGAGTAAGGATTTTTCTCCCTGCTCATGACTTAAACAAAAAGGAAATAGTAATAATAGCAATTAACTGCAAAATGAACTTAGAACTGCAAACACAAATAGCTAGGGTTGGAGAAAAATGAGATTGCTTCTGACAGATTGATCAGCTTTTTAAAATGATCCTCATCTGACTTCTTTGCTGCAACCTTGACCTTATTTTGGCAGAAAATCATCTGTATTTTTTTAATGCTTACAGGGGCAGTGTTTTGGTTATATTCAGGAATTAAGGTATTTTTTCGTCTGGTTAATATTGGAAGTCTGGTATTGTCTGTTTTGGTACGTCTCACTACTTCCGTATTTTTTCCTACGAATTTTTGGCGAATATGTCAGTGATTATTATTGACATTCATCGGATAAACCTGATGAAATGTAATTCTAAAATTTTTTGACTTTAATAAATTATTTTATTTACCGTTTTCATACTTCTGATGCTTTCATTTTGAAAAATGCGATTATCTTTGCATCCAATATGAAAATCAAATTTTACTTATTTTTCAAGCTAATTACTCTTACTTTTCTTTCTTTCTTTAGTCTCCTAACGCCCAGTGGCGCATGAGGCCGCAAGTACTCTTTATTAGGAGACAACTAAATGAAAATTTGCATTATTTTTTGTTCAGATCATTATTTTAAATTTTTCAAAGCAAAATTAACTGTTGTTTTATGAGTCTAAATGTTAAACGCTCGATGGATCGTTTTTTATTTTTGCATTTACAGTGTTAACAGATATTAATAATATGTTTATCATAGACCTTTAAAATGAAACTGTAAAAAATTTTTACCAAAATAAATTCTTTTATGTGCCGTTTTTATGTTTTTATGCCATCACTTTGAAAACTGCAATCTAATTGCATTCGCTACAGGAATCGGATTTTTTGTATTTTTGATGTTTAATGCGCTTTTTCAAGGGGAAAAAAAAAATTTATTTTTACTTTTATTAAATTCAAAAATTTTGCACGAAATCCCGTATTTTTAAGAGTGGCTTCTAATAGAAAGTGAAATACTGAATCGATTTTTTTTTTTTGTTGTTTCAATTATTATAAGATTTTAAACACCTTC